>JANHFT010008567.1:66900-79950 GCA_032467955.1 Pseudoxenodon macrops
TCTATCTATCTATCTATCTATCTATCTATCTATCTATCTATCTATCTATCTATCTCTATCTATCTATCTATCTATCTTCTATCTATCATCTAGAGAAAGAAAAGAAAAGAAAAGAAAAGAAAGAGAAAAAGAAAGAAAGAGAAAGAAAGATGATATAGTGAGTTCTGTGTTGGCTTTTCTTTTTGCTCACATCAATAATACATTTCAAATCTCAGGAGACTGGACCAATCTATAACTGTCCCCATCCCTAAGAACAGCAATAATACAAGCTCTTTATGCTACTATCCCGTTAGTCTATTAAGCATGCTCAGCAAGTATATGCCTATTTCTTGTATTATAATTTATTGGATTTGACAGACAACGAGAAACACTTAGCTGATGAGAAAGCAGGATTTAGGGAGGGCAAATCCACCCTGAATCAGGGTGGAATATTACAGTTCCTAATGTATGGGCAATACCAACCCTTATATGTTGACTTCAAGTACTTATAATCCGCCTTCGGCAGAGCTGTCCTTTATATCAGTGGACCAATGACTACTTTTTATAATTGGATGCTACAGATCCTATAGGAAAATTCCCAATTGAATGTGATTCTGCGGCAAAGATTCTAATCTGTTGAGGATTGAAACAGAATGGCATTCTTGCATCCTATATTTAAGACTCAGTGCTAGTTGCCTTAACCAAAGAAGAATCCCACCTTCCTAAACTTAGCAATAGGAGTTTGCAGCATTGCTGTAGGCCAGTGATAGATGCAGTGCTCAGGAGAAGTCCGTGGGTCTTAGCACAATTCTCTAAGGAGTAAAGGTTTAAAATCAATTGCTCCAAGCAAAATTAATTTTTTATTAGGAGATTTACCCGCAACAAACATCAATAGCAAATTGAAAAGAATAAAATCAATCAAGTCCCTTCTTTTAAATAAGTAATTTTTGGAGATCTTAGAATTTGGTAAGAAAAAAAATAGAATGTGCCAAACGTCTATTTTTATTTTTATTCCAAGGATAAGGTGCATACCTGCTGGCACTAAGCTATTTAAAACTCAAACTGCATATTAAATGCATGGTGATAGCTATTCTCCTATCATGATCAAAGGAGCTTATACATTGTCCTATCCAAGTTTTTATGAACATTTTTCTGGGTCTCATGAAACATCTCAAATGTTTTAATTTGGACAGAAACTGATATGAGTACATTGGAAGCAAGAATCCATATTAGCCATCCCTCCAGCTGTCTTAAACTCTTTATTTTCAAATGGCTTACCAGCGTCATTGATTCTCTTGGATGATTTTTCATCAAGGTTTAAAGTAAAAATGCTAGCTGATTGCAGCTTTTATTGCAGCTTCAGGTACTCTCTGCTAGATTTAAAGAGAGCTAAGTGTTGTGGTTCACCGTCAGCCTGAGGAGCTGGCAAAGGAGTCGGACAGCAGAGAGGACTATGGGTCAGTTCTGGAATCTAGGGAAGGCTTGGACGGGGTCTCTGCATCAGAGGCAGAGATGGGGCCAGTGCCATCTGTGACTGGTGTGCCGCAGCCTGCGGGGTCTGATAGCAGCGATGCAGAGGGACAGAGGTTGCCAGTCCCTAATGCGTGAATGCACAGAACTGCTAGAAGACAAGAGCAGCAGCAAAGGAAAAGGACTACTCGGGAGCAAAACTGGGAGGGATTGGACCCTCCCAGAAGACTTAAAAGAAGAGCTACCAGATGTATGAGTTGCAAGAAACAACTAATTCGGAACTTGTTTGCAATTATCTTGCAGCACCACGTGTGATTCTGGATTCTGGTTTGATTTTGTATTCTCTTGTTTAGGTTTGAACTTTGTTTAACATTGCCCCACAGACTTATCTTGAAAGACTTTGGCAGAGTTCCATAGGACTAATTGAGATAACTGCCTAGGCTGGAAAGGAATCCAATTTCCAGCCGCTGTAAATAAAACAGAGGTTTTTGAAACACTATTTGTTTGCCTTGGTGTAATTAAGAAGCCTAGATCAGAACACTAACTGCTTTTGACATTGGGTAGTATTTGGGCTTTATTATCAATTCATGTTGGTGAGTTTCAACTTGGAGCCTTTAATGTCCACCATCTTGTTTCCGGAACACACTGAAGGGCCTTTCCTTTGACCCATTTTTGACCCATGTACCATGCTCAGTGATTTCATTCACTGAGAGGTGGTGTCCTTGTGGTTCGAATGAACCTGCGTCTGAGACCTTAATCCATGCACTTTTTCATTCTCTTTTGACAGTAATTTATGTGCAGGTGTATCCTAACCATCTCTTATCAAAAACCAGATATACTATGAAGGAATGTTTCATAGTGTCAGATTGGACCCTTCCAATCACCAATTACACATTTTATTATTTAATCCTTTGTGGTTTAAAAAAAATCTTAACTCTGTAGGTCATTTGTAACAAATACACTGCTTTTGTTGTATTTGGTCACTGCTTCTGTTTTTTTAATCTTGCTGATAATTAATTATAGTAAGGTTTGTTATTATTTTTGCAAAGATTATGAAAGGAATGGAACATTGTGAAGAAAGACTTTCCTAGATTGCATTACAGATACATTAATAAGCTAAATCCTTTTATTATGGATTTGCAATTATTAATAGATAACTGAATAATTAATTTGCATTTATATGGACAATATTAATTTTGATGTGACATGCCAACTAATTGTGTATGTCTGGAAAGAAGGTATGTATATCAGATCAGTTTCACCATCATTACCACCACCATCCCGAAATGTTTGTATTAATTAACCTGTTTGAATAGATATATACGGAGAGATTATGAGTTTTTCCAGTAGGCTTCTGGAATTTGACTTTTGAGAAGGAAGCGTCTTCTGAATTGTGATGTTGATTGTGTGTGGCAAAAGTAATGTAACTCAAGTGGAGAAAGGAGTGTATCAATTAAACAACTGGAATAATGGTGTTTTTTCCCCCTTAACATTATTAATGTCCCCTAAATAACTTCCATTGATCTAAATGAATTAGGCAGATGAATGAAACCTTCAGCTACTGACTTTTGTAGGTTTTTATGGAACTCTATCTTGGCAGTTTAATTTAGCAAAAGGAGTTGCATTATGCCGTAAACGTGTACGCATAAAATATTACTTAGTTCTTGGCTTGATTTACCTGTGTGGTAGATGACATGATAGAATTTGTAGAGGCAGGAACAAATTGAAGATGGAAGATATCAGTTCCAAATGCTCCTTTATACAGCATAGTACTTGTTGCAAAAGTAAGCACAGAAAGTAATACTAAGGGGGGAAAAAACAACCCATAGAGCTAATAAAATTCTGCATCTTGTTGTTCTAAAGCAGGAGTGTCAAACTCGATTTCATTGAGCCGCATTAGACTTATGTTTGACCTCGGAGGGCCAGTGTGTGTGTGTGTGTGTGGCCAGAATGGGCATGGCTGGGGTGGGCGTGGCCATGGTGGGCGTTTGACACAGGCGCAAGATGCATTTTGGCCTCCCCGGCCTTCTGCAGCACTCAGGCCAGCAGAGTGCTACAGGAAGGAGGCTGAAAATGGGCCACGCATGGGTTGCACTTGGCCTCCCATGGACCGTTTTGGCCGGCAGAGGCATCATGGACTGGTGTGAACTTGTGTTATGAGTGAAGGTGTGTAAAATAGCAAATACTGTAGTGTAGTGTATATGTAGAGTGTTTATTTGAATGTGAAAGTTTTTAGGGAGAATCCTCTATTGTTCCCTGCTTTCTTCTCTTTTGAGCTTACTTATTTTTAATGTAACAGCATACATATATCTCTATATTTTTTGTGGTTGTTGCAAGTGGTGTAATAGTGTCAATATTGTTTTTCTTCCTACAAAAGACTGCACAGTCTCCCTGTGAATGCAGACAGTTTCATGTCTTTCAGAGTCATGCTTTTGTATTTTCAATGCTGAGACATTAGTTTAATAAGGGAGAAGAGGTGGCGATGAAATGCAACTGTTGGTTTTCAGGATCAGCGTTTTTCTCTGATTATTTCAGCCTCCGTTACCAGAAGGCATTTTACAAAGTGGGCAGTGATAAGGTTCAATCCTGCCCAAATGAAAGACAATGGGAGCTTTGCCACTGATAAATATCAGTTTGGTGTTCATTATACCAGAAGTATATGAGTCACTGTAGTTCCATTACTGATGTTTATCGACGTGGGAATGCAGAGAACTAATCACTCTACAGCATTCCTTTTATGAAAAGCTCAGTCCAGCCACTAAATTGTGTAGCTAGAATGTGTAAACAAACAAGTGGACCTCCCTGGCAAAACAAAAACGAATCTACTTTTTTTTTTGGGGGGGGGGTTAGTAAAATGTTGAAAGATACTAACTTTTGATGCCCTTCTGTCAAATCAAGCTTAGTATAGCCAAAAGTAAATCAAAATAAAGGAAAGGGGAATCCTACTTATTTTTAACAGTCATTTCTAGATGGAAGGGTGAAGGTTCAGTTTTATTTCATTTTGGAATTCCTTGGTATGTTAAAAGTGGGTTTCATAGGAGATTTAACATATTAATTACATTTACAGTATATTCCACTGCAATTCAATGAAGAACATTCAAGTAGTTCACATATATATACATCTACAATCAAAACAGCCATTGTAAAAATTAGGAAAAATAGATTAAAACTAAGTTTTGCAAGGTTACGGTATTATTACGATTAGTAGTTAAACTTTACTAACTTTTTCTAAAGTTAATTTATGGTTTGGATAGTTATTTGTAACTCCTGTTCCTTTCAGCCCTCTGATATATTGAGACTATATTACTGTTAGTGATTATTATAGTGTACACTAATATTATAGATTGTATTAAGTGGCATCTAGTGCTTCGTTAATATATAAAAGGGCTGTGCTCCATATAGTGTCAATAGTTGGATAGGCTGGTATTAATTTTGTTTAAAAAACTAAGGTTTATTATGGTTTAAGATTAGGGGCAGAAGTGTTCCTCCACTGTAAAAGGATAGATTAGGGAACATGCCAAAGATATTAGGGTTTTGTCCATGATCAAAATCAATTAGGCACATCCCACCAAAGAAAGGGAGATTGAGGTTTACAAAGTGTTGCTTACCACCGTTGCACTATTTATGCCAGGTGTTGTGTCCCACGTTCATATGATCACTCTTTGTGACCGTCTGACAAGCATAGTCAACGGGGAATCCAGGTTCACTTTAACAACTGTGTTATTAACCGCTGCAGAGATTCACTTAACAGCTGTGGTGAGAAAAGTCATAAAATGAGCCACAACTCACTTAACAACTGTCTCACTTAGCAATGGAAATTGTGGACTCAATTATGGTGGTAAATCAAGGATTAGCTGTACTTAGGTTTTTCAGAGAGACACCTATTCATATGTAAATGTTTGGTTTTGTGACCAGTGCCAGGCAATATATAACAAATCTTGGTATGTAAATGGAAAACATGAAATGGGCTATAGAAGAGAAAGTGTCTTTTTTCAGCCTTGTATTATTTTTGAAGTTTGGTAGTCATTGACATAAATATCCATCACCATATTTGTTCTGGTTATTGATATCTCCTGCACAACATAATTATTAGATTTTGAAATTTATTTATTTTTTATTTTTTTCTGATTTACTGCCAAATTTTGACTGCTCTACAGTTTTTGAGACAGCCTGTGTACTTGTTAATCTCTCTTTAAGATGTTAATAGACTCTTATTTCATCCAAGACCAATAATTATGTTATGTCTGCAATTCTCCCTGCAAGGGGAAAAAGAAATCATCTTCTTAGTCATCGTTATTATGATAATAATTACAGCTATTTGTATGCCTTCTACTAGAGTAACTCTAGGTGGCTTTTTACTAGCTAAACTACATGAAGCAACATCCATGAAATAACTTCATTTTACAATCTTAAAACGTCTACTGCTTTTTAGGCTACCTTACTGAATAATGTTAAAGTAGGAAGGAGAGATAATGAATTTGTAACTTCTATAAAGAAAATCAATCAATCAGTATAGAGCTGGAAGGGACCTTGGAGGGCTTCTAGTGCAACCCCCTGCTCAAGCAGGAGACCCTATATCCGTGATGGCGAACCTATGGCACGCATGCCAGAGGTGGCATGCAGAGCTAGGGCTCACACACACCATTGGCAGCTGCTCTTCTGGTTTCCGGTGTGCATGTCAGCTGGTCTTCATGAGCACCGGGGCACCGGAAAACAGCCTCCCCAAAAAAGAGCCAAAAACAGTTTTTGGGCTGTTTCTTGGGCCATTTTTAGGCCATTTTTGACCTGAATGAGGAAGGATTGTACTAATTGGTTTTTGTTAGGATAATAAAAATCCAATCCCTGAATTCTGTACCCTTACTATAACAAAATAATGGCAATTCCCAAATATTTTCCTGAAAAAACGAATGAGTGTTGCACTTCACAAAATAGGACATCATCCTTTATTGGTTCATGCCTTTTTGCCAAGCTACGACGATAAGCTCTCACTGAAGATGATCCTTACACGAGCGAGCAGAACCACAATAATTACATCCAAATGGAATACCTTTTGAACAAGAAAAAAAAAATGAAAAAAAGGAGAAAATTCTCCTTCCATGCAAGGAGAGACACATAATGGAAGGTTCCTTTTTTTGCAAAGAACAAGAAACTAGGATGGGGGTAGATTCAGTCTGGGGGATAGCTTTGTGGGGAAATATTGTGGTTTCCCTCTCTTTGAAGCCCTTTGCCAAGGGTGCAATGGACACAGTCAGAAGTCTTCAGATGATTCGCTTCCTCAACTCTGCTTGGTTTTCATTTTATCTACAGTTTAAAAACTGGAAGGTTCTCCAGAAGCAGAGTACGTAAGTACTCCTAATTTTGAAGTTTATATCCCTGCTCTATCTCCTTTTGGCTTTTAGCACTATTTATTTTATTCTGCGGGATGGTCTTAAAAGATTTATCTGATAAGCTAAAATTAGTCTCGTGGTTTGAGCTTGAAATCCATTCTCTTAAAATCTTACGTATCCATTCCAGAAGGTTGGGTGTCTATCAGTTTACTTAGTTCTTTTCAGAAATCTGGTGTGATTCATAAGATACCTGAAAGTCACCTGTAAAAGTTTTTCTAGTAGTTTCGTTATAGTCCTGCTCTTAAAACCAACAGGACCCCAATCCATAAAGCAGAGTAGGGTTGAGTGAAAATGTTAAATATTGGGAACGTAAGCTACTTTACTAGGCACGATCTCTGGCGCTTTGTGGGTTATAGACAAAATGAAAAAAATACAACAACAACCATATTTGAAATGCTTCCAGTTAATGATGATTTATTAAAGTTGTATGCTGCCAGACTCTAAAATGACTCTGGGTGGCTCGCAATAATCAAAGAAATTACAAGAGATTTTGTATGGGTTGGGCACGTGCAATGCAGTTCAGTGACTTTAACCTAATCATTACTGGAAAACAATTAAACTTCCTACACATCTCTGGCAAGAATTTCAGATTTTTGCTTGTAGCAATTCATATATTTTTTTCTTCTGTGGAATTTCTACTTGTTTTCGTGCACTTTCTAAATTAGAATCCCATCACTGCTTCTTATGTGAATGAATGGAATGAATTAATTACGTGTTGTGTGAAAAATGCTTCACTGGGTTTCTATTTTATTGTACGGTTCTGAATATTCTTTTTGAAAGGTAAATAAATGGGGTGGGGGGAAGAAAAGGTTTTTCTAAGCTGTTTTTCAAAAGTACAGTTTTCCTTAGAGGTCTGCGATAATTCCTCCTTCAATTTGTTAATTTAGCAATTGCTACTATTTTTTTACTTTACTTTATTTTTTATTTTTATTTTTATTTATTAAATGATGACAGATTGAGAGAAGCTGATTTCTAAGAACAAAGCAGGATGCCATATATGAGATAGCTATTTATTTAGCTTGTGATTCTTAATTAACAGTTTTCATCCCCTCTCTCAATTATTCTGGTTTAGATGCAAGAATCTTCTGAGTGATGTCTCATTTATAAAAGGGAGCAGATCATGCCCATTTCATGCCCACAATCTTGCTTGTTTGAACAGATGATTTTGTTCCCTTTTTTCTACTTCCAAATTAATTTGTGTTATTTAAAAAAAAAACACTCTAAGTTGTATTTTCATTCAAAGCATTTCAACTCAAACATTCATATATCAGACAACGCTGAGAATGTGTTACAATTTTTGAAGTAATGCAAAGGAGGTTGAGAGAACGTCAGAATTGTTCATGCTTCTCCTGGTGCTGTTCAGGATATTACAAAGAAAAATTTACACGTAAAAACCATCCTTTAAGCTTTTTTCCCTTTAGTACGTTTGTCTTGTTCCAGATTGAGTTTTTCATTCCCTTCACAATTTATTAATTCCATTAGGAATGACCTTCCATTTTCCATTGGACTATGATGCTGAAGTTGATGAAATACATGATTTTTTTGGTGAGATTTGATAGCGGTGACAATTGTATCTAAAATCTCACCAAGTTCATAAGTCTGGCTTGCAATTTTATAATGTAAAAATATTTTAACAGAAATAAAGTTGATTATTAGAAGGAGATTTATCTGTTTTTCCCCCCTGTGTTTTTTTATTTGAAAAAAAAAACCTGGAAAAAATCTTACTGTTTTTTGATAGAAAGTGCATCTTGATTGCTTTACTCATACAGACATGCACACAGAATAGTTTTTCCTACCTTCTCTGGCAGAGTCTGTAGCCTGAAAATAATGTCGATTCCAATTATTACAATAAAATTACACTATATGGTGCCACATGATCACAAAACTGTCCACAGTCAATTCATCAGCTCCCTGGAATAGCAGGAAAATATGAACAGCTACGGATTATTCAGAGCCGCTGAGAACTCGGCAGCTTCTGTGGTATTGTTTTTACCCTGATCTGACTTGCTTTTGGGATGTTTGAAATCTCAGTGAGTGATGCATTAACTTCAACAAAGTGGAGGGAACTCCGTTTGCAGCTAGTTGAAAACATTTGCACTTAACAAGTGCAGGCAGTCTGAATTAGGAGGGCAATTGGGAGCAGGGTTGCTGTCACTGTTGTAAGGCACAATGTCATGTGACTACAGTGCTTAGCGACAGCTGTCCACTCAATCCTAATTGTTTTAGCCTAAAACACATGAGTCGTTTAGGGAAGGAAGCAGAGACAGTCTCAGCTGAGGGAGCTGGGGATGTCACGGGGCTGCTGCGGGGGTAGTGGTAGTGGTCAGGGGACAGCCTTATGTCACTTGAAGGGGGGCACTATGGTCTGTGAAAAGCTTGAAAAGGAGGGCACAGTGTGTGTAAGAGTGCAGGGAGGTCCAAGAAGGAGGACTGTGAAATGTCTGTGTGTATATGTATATGCGAGTGTAAGAAGACTGAAGAAAGACGATTCAGGGTGCACATGATTGCAGGAAGGTCAGAAAAAATGTGTGTGGGGTATGAGCACAAGACATCTGGGAGGGAGAGTACTGGTGTGTGTGTGTCTGTACACAAATGTAGGAAGGCTAAGTAAAAAGGATACACAGTGCATGTGAACTCAAGAAAGCCAGGGAAGGAAAGTGTGGAATGTGCCCAAGTGCAGGGAAGCTCAGGCTGAAAATAGGTGCATGCATGTGAGTGAAGGCAGGAAGGAGGGTGATTGTGAGTGTGTGTGTATGTGTATGTGAATATAATGTGAATAAAGGGGGAAGGGGAGACATGGTTCATGCCAGCAAAGAAAGGTCAGGGATGGATGGAAGAGATTCACCTGAGCAACTTTCCTCATTTATTTGTAGGAAGAAAGCAGGGAAAGTCACAAATAGTGATCAAGTGTCCACAGGATGGTGCAACCAGTTTTAAGGGCAAGATGGTTACCAAGTGCCCAAATTTATGCAATAGATTAGCATTGTACTTAATTTTTAGGAAATTTACCGGTTGTGTTGACATGTGCACATGTAAAGAAAATTACTGTATTTCGGAAAGTTGAAGGTTTTATGCCATTGAATAGAATAGAATAGAATAGAATAGAATAGAATAGAATAGAATAGAATTCTTTATTGGCCAAGTATGACTGGACACATAAGGAATTTGTCTTTGGTGCATGTGCTCCCAGTGTACATAAAAAGGCAAGATACATTAGTCAAGAATCATAAGGTACAACATGCAATGATAGTCATAGGGTACAAATAAGCAATCAGGAAACAATATCAATAAAAGTCGTAGAGTACAAGCAACAAGTCACAATCCTACAGTCATAAGTGGGAGGAGAGGGTGATAGGAACGATGAGAAGACTAATAGTGATAGTAATGCAGTCTTAATAAAGAGAGAGAGAGAGATACCATTTTTATTAATGAAGCAGGGAGTGGAAATATTATATCATAAGAGGAATACATTTGGAACACATTCCAAAGTTCTGCAGTTTCTTCCTCTTCCATATTCTTTTTCCTGTTTCTTCCTCTTCACAAGAAGAAATCCTCTAACCATAGAACAAAATTTATTACCAGTGCCATAACCACTCATAATTTTTAATCCTTCCTTCCCAATCTTTGTTCATCATCTCATCTAAAGTTGCTGGACAAGTCTAGCCATGACATTTTCAACACCGTAGGAAAAAGGTCATGATGTTACGGAGCCAGGTTGTAGCCCTACAGCATTGTGTTAGCTTCAGTCTACCTGGCGTATAGGTTGTTTATGTGACCTTAACACTGTGAGAAGCAAAAGTGCAACATTCAGATGCTATTTTAGATAGAAAGATAGAAGTGACATATGACTGGTGGAAAAAGGTATCTGTGCCTCCACGCTAGGAAATGAAAATTTTCTGTGCTTTTTCATTCTTTCTGAATGACCATAAAAGACATCGGATCACTCCTTCAAGGTTTAGTCATAATAACAACAGCAACAATCATCTCAAAGATCAATACAATTCAGTCTTTCATTAGGATTAGTATTGACAGTTGAATGACATGATCCTG
Organism: Pseudoxenodon macrops; assembly: GCA_032467955.1. NCBI lineage: Eukaryota > Metazoa > Chordata > Lepidosauria > Squamata > Pseudoxenodontidae > Pseudoxenodon > Pseudoxenodon macrops. The sequence goes on from JANHFT010008567.1 coordinate 77,787, forward strand.
TTAAAAGAGACGGAAAACTCTCCTTCATTCAGTGCCTAAAAACAGTGAATGGATTTACTGGAGTTTCTTAGTGAAAGTTCCATCTCCCTTCTTTCCTACACCTGTAGATTGAGTAAGTCAAGATGGAAATTAAATTCTTGAAGGTAAGATTATATTAAGCACATTCATTTGTGCCAAAACATGTTTCAAGTTGTCGTGCTGGGACAAAGAAGCAATTGAATAACTCCCGCTGACAATAAATTGTTTACAGTTGCATTTAACTTAATGGTTGGTAAGGCCTAAAAAAAGAAACAAAAGCCCAACCTTAAAATAAATGGCTTAGAAAATATAACTGGTACTTATCATCCAGCGTAGTTTAGAATTTAACAGGCCTTTTGAAAGTTAGAGAAGAGATGAGGAGGAGAGGGGGGGGGAAAGAGTCATTTCTAGGATGACGGCAATTGCTTTTAAAAGAAACACAGAATGAAAAGAGCAAAAGGTCAAATCCATATTTGGTTGCAAAGTTCAATGGTTGGAAGCGAGGACTTTGCGATGTCCTTTGCTCTTTAACAAAGCCCTTGCCTCTCCATGTGGTAAAAAGTCTGGACGCATTATAGCACTTCTGGCTTTGGAAAAAAAATATCAAACTGCTTAATGTCTTGATCCATTAAGAAATTGCAGTGGCATCTTTAAAATGAGACTAAATTGCAGGTTTGAAAAGACTTGTGCCTTTAAGACAGTGTCTCACACAGACGTTCAGACATGCCTTTGTCCATTGCTCTGTGACCGTAACACACAACATCTTTTTACAGCCCAGATTTGGTGAATCTACGATAAAGAATATTATTGAACTGAGTAAAATAGGCCATGTCTTCCCTCGCAAATAAGTCACAGTGCATCTAAGTGACATTTAAGCTCCCATCCTTTAATAATGCAGTTCTGCATTTGAAGAACCGTAAGGACAAATAAAGTTCTTAATGCTTCTGCTTTGATGGGGCTAGAATTGACCCCATGGATGAAAAAAAGGCATGAAGTTTAGCCAGGGGTGGGTTCCAAACTTACCTTGCCGGCGGTTCGATGCCTCCCGCACCACATGGGTGCGCCTTACGCGCATCCCGTGCGCGTGCATGCGCAGTAAAAAAAAAGCCCTGCTTTTTTTTAAAAAGGCCGAAAATGAGATGGCGATGCATGCACAGTGCAGGAAACTCAGTTTCTGCACATGCGCAGAAGAAGAAAAATTCCCAAAAAAACATGTCGTCACCCACGGAGCAATAGAACCGGCTCCGTGATGTTACCAGCGGCCTACTACCTATTCAGTAGAACCAGTCCGAACCTGTAGGAACCCACCTCTGAGTTTAGCCATAAGAAGGGAGAGGGAATTTTTTTTTAAGGAGATAAATAATAGCAGCAATTGTCTTGTACCTTTCAGATAGAATGTTTCCCATTCAGAATATTGTACAATATTGGAAGGGATCAAACAATGACTTATTTTTGTGTGAAGCTGGCCAGTTACTTAAATGGGGGAACCAACCACAGCCCTTCTTCAATCAGGATTCTCTGGCCTGATCATTATATATTGCAATGCGCTCTAAGTGGAACAAAGTTTGGAGACAACTTGGAAGCCCCAATTAGTCCAGAGTACAATGGCCACACTGCTTTTAGAACAACCCCACCACACAGAGTAATACTGACTTCAAAGTCATAACTATTAACCTCAAGGCCCAATTGACACAGTCTTTACTTATAAAGCCTGTTAGGTACAGCACCAGATTATACCACCAGGCAGTAGGCTTGCCATTTTTTTAACTCCACCCGTCTGTTTAAACATCTTGAGATGGCCTGCTGAAAGTCCCTTCTCCTGATAAAATTTGTGGGTCTCAGACAAAGTAGGAGACACACACACACACACAAAGAATAGGAAGAAGCCCTCTGTTCTTGTATTCAGAAAGATTGTGAAAAGGGCCCTTTTTCAACAAATCTTTGGCTCAGGAGGATGACTCCCTCGCATTTCTCTATATATATGCACAATGTTGTAGTGTCTCTGGTTCATTATTTTATTAACGTATTTTTCAGAGTCTAAGACGCACTTTTGCCCCTCCTAAAAGAGACTGAAAATTTGGGTGCGTCTTATACTCCGAATGTAGCTTTTTCAAAGCTTTTTTTCAGACCTAACGAGGTGAGTGAA
>JANHFT010008567.1:80050-92953 GCA_032467955.1 Pseudoxenodon macrops
AGATAGATAGATAGATAGATAGATAGATAGATAGATAGATAGATAGATAGATAGATAGATAGATAGATAGATGAGAGTAATTCCTATCTCTGTTCTGTTTATGTCCCTTTTCCTTGCTTTACAGAATAATATAATAGAAAATTTGGTTGGTGCTATGCTAAATGTTTTTTATGCTCATTAACATGTTCCCCATATTAGGTTCAAATGCCATGTTTTGTAAACAAAAAGGTATTAATTTAATATGTAACCTTTGCCAGAAGATATTCAAAGTATATAGCCTTTCATCCTTCCGAGGTTGGTAAAATGAGTTCCCAGATTGTTGGGGGCAAGATGTTAACTCTGTAAACTGCTTAGGGAGGACTATGAAGCAATATGAAGCAGCATATAAGTCTAAGTGCTATTGCTATATCAAAAGGACTCTGCGTATCACACAGTAGTTCATTTTTCATAGCCATTTTGTATTTTAAAAGCTGCCCCCAAAGCTGTGTACAATATGTGTTAGAATAAGTTTAATTCCTAAAGATCGTATTGTATGTATTAGGATAAAATAGATAACAGATAAAATAGAAATTAGTGTCCCATTAGACAAATGTGATTACTTTTTAAATTCTGCTAAGAATAAAGTGTTGGAGACAATTAACACAACGGGAATGAAATCTAGGAATGGTAGAAATGAGAACAAGGAAGAAAAATGCAACCCACTACACTGAAAGTAGTTTTGCAAAGCACTTTGATAAATTCCAGTAGTTTTAACATAGATACGAATAGATATAATGCAAATGTTAGCAACTGGCACATTTCCTTCCAAATGTATGGTATCTTTGTCATTTCCCTCACTTTGCTATCCCCTTGTTAGTTTATTAGAAAGTTTGTGGAGCTTTTCAGCTCTTTGTGAAAGAAAGAAACCAAGTGACTCAACATTAAGATGTCCATTTGGGAAAGAAGACGAAAAAATGTTCACCATTGTCTTCTTCAGAAGTGACACTTGGCTTAGGAAATTATTTTTGACTCTGCTGCCTATAAGTGCCCCTATGGTTTTGGAAAATACACATGATAACGAATATGGATTTGTTAGCTCCAAATTGTGAAAGGAAATAGGTTTACATGTTAAAGCTGTGCAAAAAGGTTTTTTTAAAAGGAAATTGCAGAGCGGTCTATCATGAATAAAGCATATTTTCAAAGCATCAGAATAGAATAGGCTCTGAGCGGTGTCAGGGGTGGGCTTCATATCCTTTAGCAACGGGTTCGTTACCCCGTTGCTGGGTAGGTGTGGCCATGGTGGGTGTGGGCTAGTCAGCTGCCGGCACCACAGTGGGGAGGACCATTTTTTGTCCTCCCCAGACTCTGGAGGCTTTCCTCAAGCCTCCGGGAGGACGAAAACTGATTCCCCCCAGGTTCCAGAGGCCCTCTGGAGGCTGGAAACAGGCCTGTTTCTGGAATTCCGGAACCTCCGGTAGGGCCGTTTTTTGCCCTCCTAGACCCTCTGTGTGGCCACTGCACTTACCTGGAATGTTGAACAGGCCACACCGAGACTCCTGGGAGGGGCGTGATGGGGTGGGCATGGCCAGCCAGGCATTTGGGGGTTCACCAAACCCTGCAATCCTTGGCTAGAGTATCACCCAAACCCTGCTGAACCCCCAGGAGCCGACCCCGGAGTGGTTCCCCAGAGCTGAAGAAGCTTCTTGCCTAAGAAGCGAAACATCTCCAAAGAAAAATCCAGTTGCCTCTTGAAAAAGCACCTTAGGGACAACCATGACCTGGATGACTGAGAATCTCTATTAGACCTTTAGAACAGTGGTGACTTTTGAAAGGCTTATCTGACTGCTTCAAATAGTATTGCTCGTGGGAGCTGTGAGGCCGCTTTGTTTCATCAGCAACTGAAACAAATCTGTTGTCAGTCTGTGCCTTATCCCACGGGAAAATCGGCAACTAACACAAATTCAGAAGATATTTTTATTAACTGAATCTGCAAGAGGAATCTTCTTGTGGGCCTTCTTTTTTCAGGAGAATCCAGTGTTCAGTCTAGTAAGTGTGTTCAGGTCCAGGGCAAAATGTAATAATAAACTTTTTAATTAATTTGGAAGAGGCTTTTCCAGAGCTTAAGATGAGTAGATGCTAATACTGACGTTTTCATTGTTAGACACATCCATTGTTATATAGCTTTACTTCTGGGGTGAAATCCAGCAGGTTCTGACAGATTCTGGAGAACTGGTAGTGGAAATTTTGAGTAGTTTGGAGAACCAGTAGCGGAAATTTTGAGTAGTTTGGAGAACCAGCAAATACCACCTCTGGCTGGCCCCAGAGTGGGGTAAGAATGGAGATTTTGCAACATCCTTCCCCCAGGAGTGGGGAGGGAATGGGGATTTTGCAGTATCCATCCCCTGCCATGCCCACCAAGCCAAGCCCACCAAACTGCACCCACAGAACAGTAGTAAAAAAATTTGGATTTCACCACTGCTTTACTTGCTTTGTGCAAGTATACCCCCACAGAATTAGATCACAATGAAGGGCTTCAAGATTACACATTAGGTGATTAATGTAACTTTGATCTCATCTGCATGTCTTTTAATTCTTTGTGTGATACAATTTAAAAACTTAGATATTGCCAGTTTAGTGGAAATATCAGAGGCTGAGCAAGAGCCCTGTGATCAAACAGAAGCAAATGAATCATAATGCCTTATTCAATCAAGAGATTCTTTATTCTCAGATTTGGTCCTGCTGATATCTACGATAACAGAACGAGCATCAGGAACACAAAACACTGAATATTTTCATAGAATATGATTAGAATTAGCAATGTAATATCATTTTGCTATTTCCATAATCATGTCCCAATCACCTGTATTATGCATCTAAAAAGCAATAGGAAATAATGTAGCTTATGTTTATACATGTTCCCAAGTGGTATTGTTTTGATATTTTTGTCTTAACATATGTCAAGCAGATTTTTTGAATTTCAGGGTGGTACTTTCATGCCGTAAAAACTTTATTATTAGACTGATTATGCAATACGTGATGTATTTCTACAATGCATTGTCTGGTTTCCAGTAAAGTGTTGTCTAATAACATTTTTTTACATTTTTAATTTTAATAAACCTATCTTGACATGCTCATGCAATATATCATATATTTCCTTATATGTTAATGAATACAGTAATGTTTTGTTTAATATTAGGCTACTTTCAAGCCACTACATGTCAGAAATATCTGTGAAATACTTACATTATCAAATACTTGTCAAATACTTGAATTAATGTCTTTACTGTATAAGCATTTATCACTAAATGGATAGAATAGAATAGAATAGAATAGAATAGAATAGAATAGAATTCTTTATTGGCCAAGTATGACTGGACACACAAGGAATTTAAGGTGTAAGTCGTTGCTATTGTCCTTTGTTATTCAGGACTTGATTCTGCTGCTATTTACGAATTTAAGATTGTAAGCACCATATTTTAATGGTACAAATACGATTTTATATGAAAAAAAATATTGTGTGCAGTAAGTTAAATAAGACAACATTAATATGTGATGTTTAAGTTGTAAGCTTAAAGAGGTATGCAGGAATGAGTTGGTCTCATTTTGGTCTAAGACTGAGGAAGGTTCCATGATCTTAAGTCCCAAGCTCTGAGGTGTGGGAGTATCAGAGAAGTAAAGTTGTGATTTGTGACTGTTTCATAGAAGATAATAATTTTGACATTTGAGGTTTTCCCTTCAAGAATTAATGAATCTGTAAGACCGTTTTGGAGAAAATAAGGAAAGGTTTGAGCAAATGCAAAAGTCCCTGTGGGTTGCTAATATGATTGTGGTACAGCCTTAATTTCTGCTGTTGTATATAGAATGATGAATGTTTTTTTTTTCAATAAAACCCTAATCATAAATGCATAATTTAGGGGGAAAATCTTTTTTGTTTGTTTTCTTTTGCAGATGTGCAGATCAGCTCTCAGAATGCCTTCTGTGTCTGCTGTGTATCTCCTAAGCCAGTTGTGTTAGCCTTCCAGCTAATTGACTAATAGAATTAATAACAGTAAAAACAAAACACAACAAAAAGCATTGTAGAGCCACATGCCTTATGAAGTCAATGCTGGGTATGATTTTACAAGTATGTATTTTTTTTTAAGTAGAAATGTTAACTGGAACACTTCTTGGCACGCCATAAAGCATTGTGCAATCTGTTATTTGTCTTAGAGATAATAATTGTAGAATGCCTTATATTCTTTTTCTACATTTCCACTTCTCTCTAGTGTGGCTTGCCAATAGATAGTTTCTCCATTTAGAAGTACTGCAAATGGGCTTTTATTTAGATAATATGTCTTCTTGAATAATGATACTGATAGTGTACAAATGCAGAAAAAGGGATATATTTTTCAAATAGAGCAATGTAGTAGATAGTGTCCAGCAAAACTTTATTTTTAGAAAAACTTGATATGAGAGGGCAGGGAATATTATTCTTATTTCTGGATAAAATCTGCTTCATTTGAGTTTCTCATATGTTACAGTGGGTGGCCTGAGATGCTTAGGAATTTCTACCTTTTGCTCTATTTCCTAAGTATCTGTTCCTAAGTTCCAGACTGGGGGAGAATTTGGGGTGGGATATTACTCTAGCATTGGGAAAAAAATGGAATGAAGTAGCAGCTGTTTCTAAGTTGCCTTCTCAAGTTTATTTGAGCAATAGGAGTATGATTAACTCTATAAATCTGGAGTGAGTTTCATGAACGCCTTCTGAGATAAGATATCTGTTGACTGGTTGAATATTTGTGTCTGCATTAGGAGCCTCTTTTCTCTATTCACTTCTATGCTACCTTTGGGCTTTGGGTTATATTATTGAATTGCTACAATATAAAAAGCACCTGCAAGTCTCAGTTTTGGAGATTGTATACTTGATAATCATGAACATGGGATTGTAGGGCCACGAACAATATAACATTTGAATTAGCCTTATGATTACATGCAAACATTTTACTTTACCTCAAGAAGGTTGAGATAAAACACAACACTGAAGCGATTGGCAGTTATCTAAAACATTCTTTTGATTGTACTGGTAGATCAATCTTTACCACATGGATTCAGCCTTAATTCTAGCTAACGGGACCAGGAAGTGGGGAATCTGAAAATTTTTAATCTAGAATATTAGTTCTGGCATAGGATCATAATAAAGTTCTTTCTTATTAGTCTTGTACAAGGCTGTCAAACTCCCGTCCTGCGGGCCAGATGCGTCACATGCTGGCCACGCCCATTTAGCAAAGGGGAAAAAAAGTCCAGATAGACATGACGTTGCCGTGAGTTTGGACATGAGTTTATACTGGTCTAGTATAACACGAAGGTGACACATTGCTGAAACCAGTTTTAAGAAGGAGATTTATTCAAAAATAAATCAATAAATCTGTGTGCATGAATGCGCCTGGCCTAAGAATGATGCCATTATCATCCATCTGACCTTATTTTTTCATCTTTTACATTTTAATAAGAATGCAGCATGTTCTTCCGGAATGATACCAAAATATTAGTACTAAATACTAAGAACCATGATGGCGCAGTGGTTGGAATTCAGTATTGCAGGCTAACTCAGCTCACAGCCAGGAGTTCAATCCTGACCAACTCAAGGTTGACTCGGCGAATCATCTTTCCGAGGGCGATAAAATGAGGACCCTGATTGTTGGGGGCAATATGCTGACTCTGTAAACCACTTAGAGAAGTCTGTAAGGCACTGTGAAGCGGGATATAAGTGCTATTGTTATTGCTATGTCAACTGATGTATCTAACTGGAGAAAATCTAAATAGCTTAGCTTCCTTCGTCATCCTGGCTTCTCTAGATATCATGCAATCATAATGCCTAGAATTTGCAGTACATTTTGAGAGATCCCAAAGGTTTCAAAGATTGAGGAAAGTTGCAACTCATTGTGATATTTTAATATATATTGGGTTCAATCTTGAAATAATTCCTTCTACAAAACTTTGTTCAAATTGCCTGGTGGAATATTGGTCTCATTCCTGGGATCTAACAGAATAGTTTTATATAGCATCAATTAATTAATAGTGAATTGGGTTAGAGTTAGACCAAATTTCAACATGGTACAACAATAAAATATCAACATGAAATCACAGTTATGTTTCTGTCCTTTCTGCATAAGTTCCTCCCCTTTATGCAAGTAGGATTTATTCCCAAGTCTGGTTTAGCAAGATTGTACAAAATCATCTGGAGAAACATTTTTGTTTGGTCTGGCAAACATTGTTTATGTTTCAATATGGGAAGGGGTGGAGGGAGGATAGCCTGCTTGAGTGTGCTATACATTGTTGTTATCTTACTCTTATCTTTTGTATACACATTTTTATATTTTTTTTAGATATGGTCCGGAAAAAGAATCCCCCTCTAAGAAACGTTGTTAGAGAAGGAGAAATAGAGACCCTTCAGTCGCCAGGTACAGAAAGTGACAATACTGAAAGAAAAGAAGAATTTTCTGCCGGTCAGATGCAAGACAACACTGAGTTGGGTGAGGCTGTGGAGCAAAATGACGAGGACTTTTGCACGCATGCACCAGAGCCATCTCCCAGCTCTAAAAAGGACTTGAAAAGCTCTACAACGAGTGAAAAGGCTGGCTTCAATTATGAAAGCCACAATAAGGGAGGAAATGTTCCATCCTTCCCTCATGATGAGATGACAGACAGAAATATGCCGGCCTTCTCATCTCCAGCTGTTGGGGGAATCTCTGAGTCCTTGAAGTCTCCTCTCAGATCAGATGCAGATGACACCCAAGATGTGGCCTGCAACCTGTCAGTAGATCTGACGGAGAAAAGTGAAGAGACTCGCACGTCACCCAAATCTATGGATGAAACAATGCATGTGCAAAGTGGTCAAGCTGAGGGTCGGGTTTCAAGCCCAGCCTCGTTGGCCTCAAAAAACCCACAAGTGCCTTCAGATGGGGACTTAAGGCCAATCAAATTGAAAGCAGATTTGTCGGCAAATGAGAACCCAGATACGGCGCCTCTGTCTCCAGAGCTTCAGGACTTCAAATGCAACATCTGTGGCTACGGTTACTATGGGAACGACCCCACAGATCTTATAAAACACTTCCGCAAGTACCACCTCGGGCTACATAACCGCACCAGGCAGGATGCTGAGCTCGACACTAAAATTTTGGCTCTCCACAATATGGTGCAGTTCAGCCATTCCAAAGACTTCCAGAAAGTCAACTGCTCTGTGCTATCTGGGGTTCTGCAGGACATCAGTTCCCAAAGGCCTGTTTTGCTAAACGGGACTTACGATGTGCAGGTTTGTATATATATATTATCTCTTGGCTCCTAACCAAAAAAAAAACCCAATCTTCCCAAAACCAAAACATGTAAATGTATCATTAATTCCATAATGAGAAAAAAACTGAATCAGTTACTATGGAAAGTTAAATGTTTGTAGCCATGCCGCTTAAACTTAAGATACTATTTTTTTACGTTTTGTGTTTTAGCTACCCATAATTCATATCAAAGAGGTAACTTCAGTAGACCCCAACTGCTCAGAGCCTGATATTATTGGATAATAATTCAACTCCCACAGTCTTTCCTACCTCTGTGTTTGGAAATAAAAAACCACCAAAAGTTAGTCATTTCACTGCTACTGACGCAATCCTTACATGCAGAGGAAGGGCTGAGAGGTAAATTGTGGACAGACAACATTCTGGAAGATTCCTTCCAAGTTTTACAGAGGCAGAAAGCCCCTTTCATAAATACCAATCAATTTTATCAGCCTTTATCACTGTGTGCTTCATAAAACGACTAACATGTTGACATGGCAGGTCTTCCATTTATAAGGAAGCAAGTTGGTGAAGTTGCTCTCCATCATTCTATGTACTGTAAACTCCCAGGATATTGTGTCTTCTCAAGTTACTTCTATTTTTCCCCCCTTCTAGGGCAGATGTGCATGCTTCCAAGCTGCTTCTGTTCTTGTTTTATTTATTTATTTGCCTGCTTGCTTGTTTGAAGAGTGCCTTTAGACCTACAGGGAACAGAGAGATTATTAAAAATAAAGCTGATGCACATTCTTATATGAGAATAAATATTCAGCATTATTGATGATGTAGCTTCATTAATAATAATTACAATATTTATTATTACAATAATTAAGGAGAGGTTCAATCTAGAACTAAGAAGACATTTCTTGACAGTGAGAACAATCTACCAGTGGAACAGCTTGCCTTCAGAAATTGTAAGTGCCTCATCACTGGAGAGACTTTTAAGAAGAGACTGGACAGCCACTTGTCTGAAATATTATAGATTATCCTGCATGAGAAGGGGGTTAGACTAGAAGACCTCCAAGGTCCCTTCCAATTTTGTTATGTTATTCTATTAGATCTTACAACTCCCATCTCTCTGCTGCTGTGTTATAACATTATTATTGTTGGCCCTGACCTGTTGTTTTTCAGACTCCAGACTGCTGCTGGTTTTGTGTTGTGTCAGGGCATTTACATACCACCTCCATGCCGGGAGGTGGTAAAAGCACTTACACATACCCATTTATAAATGTATCATTAATTCTACAATGGAAAAAAAAATCAGTTACTATGGGGAGTTATGTATATATGTATTTATTTAATTTCTATATGTATGTATGTATGTATTTAATTTCTATAGCTACCCATCTCAACAAGTGACTTTGGCAAACATACATCATAAAAACATAAAAAAATTAAAACAATGAAGAATAAGTATATATTGTAGGCTAGCCGAGTATCCCTTCTTGTTGGGTACATGAAGGCAAGATGGCATCATAGATGGAGAGAAAGTATCTTTCCATCTACTTTAATGCTCACAATTTAATGTTCACAATTATTTGTAGTTTCCAAGGGCACAAAAAAAAAAAAAACAGTTCGCTGTTTTGTGTCCTTTTAACAAAAGATGTTAAGAATTAAACCTGGGATTCTGTATAGATGACACACCTGGTGTCAGTAATGTATTGTGTTCAAGCAGCCCACCTTTTAACAGGGCAGTAAACCAGCGATATTTTGACATCACCAATGGAGGCAGTAATTAAATTTCTAATCCTTTTTTCATGTTGGTAATAGGCAGATATTTTTTTTCTTCTAATTTAAATTAGAAGAATTCTAATTTAACAAATTCCTTGTGTGTCCAATCACACTTGGCCAATAAAGAATTCTATTCTATTAATATTTGTTTTGTAGAATTTCTTTGTTTTGTTTGAAGATGTTTCGCTTCTCATTCAAGAAGCTTCTTCAGAACTTTTTCATTGTGGGAGAGAACTGAAGAAGCTTCTTGGATGAGAAGCAAAACATCCTCAAGCAAATCAAAGAAAGTGTAGTTGCCTTTGGAAGAAAAACACCTTTGGGACATGCTGAGAACTAGTGAGCCACATCGGAAAGCAGGAGACAGGAACTTTGAATGGAAGCAGGAAGAAATAAATAGGAAAAAGAACAAAAATGGTTCATGCAACTTTTTATTTAAAACTTTTGCTATTTGTCTTCTTTTAGATGAGAACATTCTAAGCTGGCTAGCAACATTAAATTAAAAAAAAAATCAGAAAGTTGGAGCTGCATATTAAGTTATTAGTTCACCTGGGGTTAAAGGTTTGATGGCAAGGACAGGATAGCTCTTGAAAGCAGTAAATCATGTAAATAAATAAAAAATCAGGTCATGAATTTAAAAAAGTGATAAAGACTAGCAGAATCAGAGCAGGAGGACGGCAAGGAAGGGTTTAATAGGAAAATAAAGACAGATGACTAATTTAAGCAGATAAATGTTTTAAGAATAACATTTTCACATTTTTGGTTATACCAATGAAGAACGAACTTCAAGAAAAGTCGATTTGCCAGGATTCCTCAGGTTTGAATCAATGTGCAGCAATATGCTTTCCATTCTAGCATAGCTGCACCCACACACATGTGTTCACATCATTTCTTTTTTTAACTGAAGCAGTTCTGATTAACATATGAATCATTCAGTCTTTAAATTTTACTGCCTTGTGTAAGATACTCATAATTTTTTGTTTATAATTAGAATGCAAATGGGATTTAGATGACACAGTTAAGAAAGATAAATGAGTATTTTCAGATTAGAAAGGTGAGTAAATATTTTTAGATTTGAAATTATGATTACACAGTAATTTGCTTGTGGCACTAGCATATATTTGGTTGTTTAAGAAAATACTTAAATAGTCACTTTGGGGCATTGATGGGTAGTAAACATATTTTAATGAATAAATTCCTGCTCTATGCTAAAAAAAATAATCTAATATTTAAAAAGAAAACTTGTGCTTTAAATAAAATTACACTCCTTGTCCAGCAAGCAGAATAAAACATTTCCAATTATGTACAATTTCAAGGTAACGAAGCCTATCAGAGATAACTTAAAAAAAAAATCAAACCTGTGACCAGCTTTCTTATACTACAATAGAAGATGGAATAACTTCTATTTGCTGCAGTCTTGTAATATGTTTTTAATTATAACTAGCAGGATTTTTTTTCCCTCCTAAAAGGTGCTGTGTTATTAATTTGGTTTTTAACATCCTTAACATTTCCCAAAAGACTTCTGGGGCATAAAAATATGTTGCCTGACCTACAAGAGCAAAGAATTGATTCGTTTAAATAGAACGTGTCATAAATATTTTTGTTACATGATAATATTACAGGAAGATAATAGCCAGACATGTTACAGATTTCTGCTAAGAAGCCAAGCTAGTAAGCTTTAGTATTATTGTTACTGACAACTTCATAGTGGCACACGAAGTGACCTGGGGCGTATACAACTATGGGGGCAGTTGGAAATTTTTGTGAAGCCATTGATGTCTTGTAAGAACAGCTCAGGAAACTATTATTTTGAAGATATTCTATGATCAAAAAACTATGGAAAGCAAATAAGAAGCAGAAACATATCTTATGAATAATACTGGTATGAAATATACAAAGACACAAGCATTTTGAATTAAAAAGATCATTCCTGGGAATTTTGCTATTTGATGATCTCAGTGATACCAAAATAAAAGATGGTGAGGCTATATGATGAACAGGCATGATTGCATTAATATCTGAGCATGAATAATAGCATCCTTTCCCAAACTGATATATTCCAGATGTATTAGGTTCCAACTGCCATTGAGTTCGAGCCAATGGAAGTTCATCTTTAACACATCTGCAGGGCACCAAATTTCAGAAGATTGCTATGCATGTAAGAGGGACTAGTCCCAATCTATAGTTTCTGCATTCCAAACAAAATATGGGTGTAACATTCATTCTTTTTAACGCCCCACTCCCCTCCAAAAAAATCTTCCGTGCTCAGTTTTTACTCAGTTTTTTAAAGGGAGGGATTTTTCTTTTTTTTTAAGTCTTCATGAATCCCTTCTCCCGTGCATCATTTTTTTTTACTTCTGTAGATCAATATTGCCTCTTTAAATACATAAGAGGGGATATATGATTGCCAGTATAAAGGAATTTTTGATATTTTTAAAAATATCTCACTAACTGTTTTTTAGGTGCTTGATTAGTTATAGGAAAGCTTGTACTTGTTTCACTTGAGTTTGGATACTTTTTTGTGGCGGCATTTTTTGAAACAAACCAGATGTGTGTGATACCTCAGATTAAATAAATAAAACTAGAAATAAAACAGATCAATGAAGACTGTACTCGTTTAATACATCTTGGCAGTAAGATACTGTAAGGAAGACAAAAAGAGGTTAAAAAACAGTACACAGATAATCTAGTTAAGATCACTCTGTTCACCAGAAATATGTTCTAAAACAGGATACTTACAGAAGTATATTCTATAAGGAACTGATGATTATTAAATTGACTTTAGATCTTACCTTCTCCCTTTCCCCCTTTTCTCTGGTGAGTTTGGCAAGAGTATTAACAATTCTTCCATGCCAAAATGTTGTATTTCATCAGCTGTGCATAAACCAGATGTTGATAACTAACCTGTAAGAAGTTTTTTTTTAAAGTCATACTTGTAGTAAATACTGAAATAAAAGAATAGCTGTGATGATGGCATCCTTGGTACTCTCTGTGCTTGCTTGTTTGCTTGCAGATATTTCATTACCTGACTAGGTAACATCATCAGTTCTAGTGAGTGTAGGATTTGCTCCTTGTTTATATGCACAGTAACTTGTCTTCCAGTGTTAGTGTGGGTGTGGAAATTAAGAAGGAAACAAAAAAAACCAGAACATGACGTGTATAACAACCAACACCCAGATAAGCGGGGATTAACACCAGACAATCAAGCAGAAAACAATACCCTGATCAAGGAACTATCAAGAAGAAAAATATACCCTTCACAAGACCGGCAGGGCAAGCTACTGTATATAAACAGGGAGCAATACCCACACTCGCTAGCACTGGTGATGTTACTTAATTGGGTAATGAAACATCTGTAAACCAATAATCAAGCTCATGGAGCATTAAGGATCCCACAATTCTAACTCTGAGCTTTCAATTGGAGAAAGTCATATTAACAGTTTTAACTGAACTTTTAAAAAGTCATCACGCTTACAGTGTGTACAGACTTTATATGTATATATGTAACATTGATTTTACATACATTGATTTTCTGTCTGAATGAAGCATTGTAGTTCCTTTGAAATGTTTCTAGGGTTCCTCGGTTAACAGAAGAAGCAATGGTAGATAACAAAATAGGCAGCCTACCTGGATTGCCTTAATGCTATAAAATGTAGCCATGGGATCAGGGGTGAAATGCTCCTGGTTCGGTCCGGTTCGGTAGAACCGTTACCGGACATGTGGCCTAGTTTGCAGTACCGGTAAGCTGGCTGGCTGGCCATGCCCCCGAACCGGTCCCTTCCCCCCCCTCGCCGCTCACTCACCCCGCGCTGCTGAGCCAAAAACAAGAGGGGTGGGAGGGGGGAGTCCGGTTTTGCTCTCATCAGGCTTCCCTAGAAGCCTGCTGGGCAAA
>JANHFT010008567.1:94503-112454 GCA_032467955.1 Pseudoxenodon macrops
AACCTAGATGAAGCAGGAAAAATCTTAAAATAGTTTTGTTTGGTTAGCAAATACCTTTGCACTGAGGTTGATGAAACAGCAACATGAATGTCTTTTATAATGTGATACATTAACTAATACTAATTTCTGCCTTCGAAATCTTGCATAGTGACATGAGCTAGTCATCTGAAATTATTCCAAACCAACATTTATAGCAGGGTGGATTTGATTTAAATCAAGTCGATTTAAATCACGATTTAAATCAAGTCGATTTAAATCAAGTCGATTTAAATCACAATTTAAATCACAATTTAAATCAAAGAAGTTTGATTTGAATCAACCCAATTTAAATAATAATTTTTAAAGAGCAACTGTCATCTCTGTCCTGCAGCAGCTCCTCCTCCATTCTGCTGATGACTCACCTACATTCCCAATATTGCAGAATATACAGCCTCGTGCTACCTAACTAAACTCCATTTCATGCTGAATAAACTAAATTATTAACGTATCTTAAATAGAAAACTATTTTAGATAGATTTTTAATCCAAAAGCATTTTATTAAAATACATTTGATAAAAATAAAAAAATCAAATTACAATTTAAAAAAATTATATATTTTTAAAAAAAACATTGATTTTTATCCACCCTGTGTGCAGAATTTTATTTTGACAGTTACAGATGTTTTTCTTTTTTTTAACCCTACAAAATTATAGTATAAAGTATTAATCTGCCTAGACCATTCCAGTTTGCATGAGTCCATTGGCGTTCGGTGACTATACTAAATTTAAGTAATAAATAAAATAAAAATATATAAAAAATATTGTTTATGCAGAGCAAGGTGCAAAACAATTACATTCATTTTTAGTACATTAATACAGAATATGAATCCACTTTACAACTGGCTGGGAATAATGTAAGAAGTCACTCACTAAGTGTTTCAGCACTAGAAAGCTTTTGATATGTTTAGTGTCAGCATTCAGTTTTTAAGAGAACAAACGTATTAAGCTGGCTTATTCCATTCCCAGTGTTGGACATTATTAAAGATACTTTTATTAACTTCATAGTAGAGGGAAATCTCGGTTTATTTGAAATCATGTTTACTTAAAAGAGTGAACCAAACGCAATTCTTTTTATAGTGCAATTTATCAATTTTTTGACTCGCTAGATGGGCCATGTTTAGTTTTGCGGTATAAGTGAAAATGTCATCTTTTCTCTAGCTAAACGGGTAAAAGGTGTTTATATTATATGCATTTAAAAATGTTTACATTGCATGTTCTTTATGTATTTGAATCATTCCGTATGGTTCCATTCCAAAATGAACAGTGATCATTTGGTTTCTTTGAGGGGCAGCTGCTAAACTAAAGGGTGATTTGCTCAATGCATTAAGGGAGAGAAATGCCCAGAAAAACAGTAGTAATGTACTTTGCAGTACAGGGAATGAAAATCTGTTCTTCTGTTATGGAATGTATTTTTGGATGGAGAGAAAAATCTAAAGAGGTACAACTGCTGGGTCCCAGCTTCTGGAATCTGTACTTATATTAAGAAGGAAATTAGAATTCCATATGCTGTATGGCATTCATTTTTTCAAGTGAATGCATGTGCTTTTCCTATGAAGAATTTGAAAGTTCCCTTCACAGACCAAGAAACAAATATATGATAATATTCTCACTGTTATAAAATTTGTAGGTTCCATCTTGTTTTTTTCTTCATTTCCCATTCACCCACTCCATCTTCTTATCTCCACCTGTGCTTTTCACGAATTTCTATTGTTTTTTGGTGAGTATTTTCCTGTTTATCAGAATAGATTTTCTGTTTAATAAATGTTGGTGAACTGAAGCCCAGATGCCAATGTGCAGTAGAGTTGTTCCAGTATTGCAAAGAAAAAGCGGCACACTTAGCAAAGGGCTGGACTTCCATCCAAAAAAATATATGTGTTTGTTACATCATGAGCTCTGTCCTTTGCTTTTTGTGGTGTTTCTATATTTTGCTAAATTGAGGCTTTTGAGAAACAGCTACATTGAGAAAATTAGTGTTTGGAAATGCACTGTGCAGTGTTTCTCTCCTGATAGGTTAAAATTAGTTTCAACTTGTTGCCCTTAACATAGCACAAACCAAAGTTAACTTTTGCCAAAGTGTCAGTCGTGATTCAAGCACTTCTTTTGACTTTTATGTATTTAATGGAACCTCTTGATTTAAATAGGCAAGATACTGTGCTTTCATAATGGCATTGGGAAAACGTTCTTTTTTAGGTCTATTTTGTAGAATTTTCGATCTAATTGAAGACACAAGGTTCAGCACTGATAATAATTCTTGTGTATGAAGAAAGAAAAAATATGAGCTATGATTCTTCCAGGTTCAAGTGTAGTCTTTTGCCACCTGCAAATGATCTTAAAACTCCTGAATTTTTTTCTTAACTGATTACCATTCTAGCTATGTGTTGACTGCTAGCATTCTCCATTTTTTATAGTCATGCTTTTTTAGTTGATCTGAGCTTCTAGAAATTACTATGCATCAAATTCATTGATTCCTTCTCGCTTCCTCCCTCCTCCTCCTTGTTAGCTGAAGCATTTGCGGGAAGACAATATTCAGATTTGAGTTTTCCTTAAGATTGGCTTCTTTTTCTGCAACTCTCTTCCTCTCTACAGAGTTTAATAATTTGCCTTTTAAATGATAAAATATTTATTTGGGGACTGAAAGACAAAAACTGCTATTGTTCACTTTCCCAGATTAATATTCCAACTTTTCTTTCGATTACTTTGTTTTGTATCCCTGTATATAAGGAACAGGGATACACCACTTACATAAATTGTTCTCTTTTTCATGTTCTGCAGGTAACCTTAGGTGGGACCTTTATTGGCATTGGACGCAAAACTCCAGATTGCCAAGGGAACACCAAATATTTCCGCTGCAAGTTCTGCAATTTCACCTACATGGGCAATTCTTCAACGGAGTTGGAACAACACTTCTTGCAGACCCATCCGAACAAGATCAAGGCCTCCCTTCCTGTCTCTGAAGGCAGCAAAGCCACTGACAGAAACTCGAACAAGTCCTCCAGTCCTACTGTTCGAGCGGGTGAGATGGGAGATTTGGCGAAATGGCAGGACAAGATCACCATCAGATGTGGAGATGACACTCCAGTTGGCTATTCGGTGCCCATCAAGCCTCTTGAATCCTCAAGACAAAACGGTACGGATGCCTCCAGTTACTACTGGTGCAAATTCTGCAGCTTTAGTTGTGAATCCTCCAGCTCTCTCAAACTGTTAGAACATTACAGCAAGCACCATGGGGGGAGCCAGGCAGGGGGCCCTCATCCAGATCGGAATGACAAGCTCTCGAGGGGGTCAGTCATTAATCACAATGACGTAACCAAAAATGCAGACGGAGAGTTAGCGACAAAGAGCGAGAAGGGCTCTAGCATGGCCAAAAAGAAAGACTTTTCCAGCTCAGGAGTGGAGGACCACGTGGTGACAAGCTACAATTGTCAGTTTTGTGATTTTAGGTACTCAAAGAGCCATGGCCCAAATGTAATAGTGGTGGGGCCTCTTCTTCGTCATTATCAGCAGCTACACAACATTCATAAATGTACTATTAAGCACTGTCAGTTTTGTCCCCGAGGCCTCTGTAGTCCAGAAAAGCACCTTGGAGAAATTACTTATCCTTTTGCTTGCAGGAAAAGTAATTGTTCCCATTGTGCTCTCTTGCTCTTGCACTTGTCCCCTGGGATGCCAGGAGGCACCAGAGTCAAGCATCAGTGTCACCAGTGCTCTTTCTCCACCCCTGATGTAGACGTTCTCCTGCTTCACTATGAAACCACACACGAAGCCCAGGTGTCTGAAGTCAAGCAAGAAGCAAATGCCCTGCAAGGGGGGGATGGACCACTGACTGTCAAAGAAAGCAAAGAACACTCGTGTACCAAATGTGACTTTGTCACTCAGGTAGAGGAGGAGATTTCTCGACACTACAGGTAAAAACGTTTGTGTGTGGGCATGTTTGTGTATGAGAGTGCATGTGCATTTCTTAACCTCTTCCCCATTCATGTGGTGAGCCTGGCCTAGAGTGAGGAAAGCTCAGGTATCATCATCCATCCCCTTTATATATAACTGAGAGTTATAGTCATAACATAGGCATAGTCCAAAAAAGACCATGCTATGGAGCATTGGGGTGATGTAGCCCCAATCCAAGGATACCCAATGGGAGTATTATTTGATGCAAAAATTTATTCATATGGCTATATCTAGATTTTCATTTCATTGTAAAAAAAATTCTATCTGTAAGACCTTTGCAAGACACTTTACTTTCACAAAAGGAGACAATCTATTTATTTAAAACATCAAAGTAACAATAAACTCTCCTGTGTGTAACTCATAAAATAGAATTGGAGGCCTTAGGGCAGACTTGTGTAAATAAATTGGTCTTGTTGGACTTTCTGAAAAGCTTGACAGTAAAGGGGCATAATGAGTCACAGATTCAGGTCCTTACAGACATGAAATCCTTGCATTACAGATTTAATCTCATATCTTTTCATCCTTTATCTAACTAACATATATACATCTTGGAAATAACCATGTTCTTATGATCCCATGCAAAAATGAAGCCAATGACAGTAGCTTTATTTTTATAGAAAAGTAAGCCAAAATTTAGAGAAATAACCAGGAACCATAAACTGCAAAATAAGCCAGTTGAGATGAGATGCTATCTAAAAGAGTCAGTCACAAACCTCTAAACTACCATACAAATTACTGTATCACATGTAAATAAATTAACATGCTATCCGATACTTTGATGTTTTCTAATTTGAAAACTGTAATGGTTGTTGTTGGAGGGGAAGGAAAACAGACATTTTTGCCCAAACAGAGAAACTTGGAAATCATACAATTAGAATGCAAACACCAAGTCTGATGCCTTGAAAACATATTTAAAGTACAGCAAGAAATGAAACAATTGATACAGTCAGCTCAATGTGAAATGACTTGCTTTATTATGCAGTTCCCCCTTTTTCAATTCAAATGGCCCACTAGGAGGCAAAAATTAGTTATTTAAATATAGTAAGCTTTAAAGATGAATGACAGTGTTTATATCTTAGGCAGGGTTATAATATATTTTAATATGGCCAGCTTAGGAAAACATTGAAAAATTAGAATGCAAAACATTTCTTTTATTTAAATGAAAGTTCTAATAGTCTAAGTGTTCTTTTTAATTTTTTATATATCTTGGGTGATTATGGTTGAAAATGCTTCCTTTATGTTTTTATTTTGTGTGTGTGTTTAAATTAAGATACAGCTTCAGAAGAAAGAAGAAGAAATTCCATGAAGCAGAAATTTAGATAGCAATGTTCAATTTAGTTTTTTTAGTTATATAAAAAAACACCTGATTGTCATATACTGCCCACTGACGTCAATGGTACATAATGCTGTTGAGAGGCGAAAAAAACATACCACTTGTTTAGGTGTCTAAATATGTTTTTGAAAGCTAAAATTGGGCTTCTGAGTTAAAAAAAAAAGTTGGCTAGGTTTCTATCAACTTTCTGGCACATCAAACCAGTATTTATGCACGCTCTTTCCCTCTCTTCTCATATACTTACATATATTTTACTAAAAAAGCATCTGAAAACTTTTTTTTTTTTGAAGGCAGTTATTCTGTAAGATTTATATGGCTACTCTTCTCATTGTTTGTTTCTCTTTATATGTAGCTAAACCTGCTGAGTTTCATTTTAGGATAAAATAGGGAACAACATTATTTTAAGATAGATTAAATATGATATAAACAGTTAACTGACTCATTTGTTGAACCAAATGATTTCTGTCGTCTGTGTTTCTGGAAACTTTTGTGGGGTTTGAGAAACCCCACAAATTCAAATCTTGCAAAGATTGCAAACAATAAAACCATAGCAAAATGAAAATTGACTGACTTGAGCAACAAAGAACCGAGGGTTTTGTGAGAGTCATACCTATGTTTTACTGTCTTCAGTGGGATTTTCGCCAGGTAAATGTATTTGGTTATGTACTTAGTTAGCTTTATTGATTAGCCTATAGGCCATATCAAAGCACAAGGTGCAAACTCATATCACCAATAAAATCTTATACAAACAATTTAAAATAACAGTAGGGTAAAATACAATAGTTATAGGATATGATACAATATAATTTGATACACAAATATATAAAATAGAGTAAAATGACATATTTGGCTATGTAGAAAAACATTGGCTTTTCAAAAGTTTTTAGATTATCCTTCCCATTATCTTGAAGTATCGATGAGAATTAAAATTCAACGTTATCTGCAGAACTGTAGGTTAACTATAAATGTTGAAGCTTGAAGCTGGAATCTTATATTTAAGGTAAGACTTGCTTAATGCAGTTGGACTGAGATAAGATAGCAATAGCAATAGCACTTAGACTTATATACTGCTTCACAGTGCATCTGCTTAGTGAAATCTTGTAATAGATTAATTAGAGAAGAAGTACTTCTTATTCACGAATATCTGATAAATCAGAGTATGTCATCAGTACACAAGCAATGTAAACTGTGCAAGTGACATACATATTTCTGTTTTTACTTATATGTATGATTTATATGGTTACCATGTCATACATGTAGGTGACTCTGGGCAGTGTACACAATAACTGGTGTCCTTTTTTATATCTCGTATGGATCTGCATATATGGCCACCAAGTCTATTCCCTGATTTTTTAATTCTTGTTTTGTTTTTAGTTCTCCCTGGTCATTTAGTAGGTCTTTATATCTTAAAGAAAAAAAATCAACAGCAGCAGCATGACTTATAGGAGAAAATGGCCACTATATGCAAAGTCTGTTGCATTGAAGTCTGTTGTATGCTTCAGTGATTGTAGAATGCATCTAGGCATATATGAATGTGCCCAATGCTGAATTAGGAATAGTATTTATGTTCTTGTGCCTTCAGAAGGTATTCTCAATATTGTTCTATTTCACCTGACCAGTTGTTTCTCTGACTTTTGGCAGACTGTAGTGTAAATCTGATATTTCTTGATCACCATCAGAAATATCAAATTTGCATCCACCTTTCTTTTCCCTTCCTAATACTAATTTACTTTCTCCTTCTTTTTGTGAATTCTGTTGTATGTGGCTCTTTAGGACTGGTGTAAAAAAAATTCCACAGCAGTAACCAAATAGCTCTTTATATTCCAAGTTTAAAAACTCTTAAACTTTTTTGATGGCATTTTGTATAGCATGAATGTCACCTCTAGTATAAACATAAAGCTGCATATAATGGAGATGAGTGAAGAAAGTAAGGAGATATTAAACAAATTGAAAATGTGATTAAGGCTTTCCTGTCATTAGATGTGGTTCTGATTAAAATTTAGTTTTTAATCTTTAAAAGGTAAAGGTTCCCCTCACACACATATGTGCTAGTCGTTCCCGACTCTAGGGGGTGGTGCTCATCTCCATTTCAAAGCCAAACAGCCAGCGCTGTTCGAAGACGTCTCTGTGGTCATGTGGCTGGCATGACTAAACGCCAAAGGCACATGGAACACTGTTACCTTCCCACCAAAGGTGGTCCCTGTTTTTCTACTTGCAGTTTTTTACGTGCTTTTGAACTGCTAGGTTGGCAGAAGCTGGGACAAGTAACGGAAGCTCATCCTGTTATGTGGCACTAGGGATTCAAACTGCTGAATGGCCCACCTTTCGATCGACAAGCTCAGCATCTTGGTCACTGAGCCACCATATCCCTTTTTAATCTTTACAGAAGCCCATAAACATAACAAAACATAAATAAAGTATTGATTAATATCAGTGGCACACTACTTTAGCAATATTGAAGCACATTTAAAAAGAACCAGTGATTCACCATTTTTTAAAATGGTGAATTACTACTACTACTTTTTGAATACTCAGTTGAATACGCAGTCATGTAGATTGTCCTTCAATTATTTTGACATTAAGTGTTCAACTAAAAAAGATATAATTATAACATAAAAGCAAACATACTAAGATTTCTTGCTTCTCTGTTGCTTAGTTCTCTGCTTCCCTATCTCTTGGTTCCCTTACTTGCCATGTAATGCATTCTGTTCTCTATTATACATGTAAAGCCAGGAATTCCAATGCTGTGTCTTATAAATAAAATTTATATTTTATTTATTTATTGTTAAACTTCTGTGCTGCCCATCTTGCCAAAATGATTCAGTGAATCCAACATGAACTTCTTTGGGAATGAATTGGCCCAAGGTTCAAAGCTTTATTTTGCTGGTCCCAATAAAGAGGCTTGACTTCACCCTGTTTGCCAAAATGGTCATACCATAATCCACTGAGTGTGATTAAGTTGGAGTATTAATCATACTCAGTTGCTTACAGTTGCTTAAGTATAGCAACTATATTGATCTCACCATCTTATCTTCTAATGCCCGAAAAAGGTATTTCAAGATTATTCTAATTAACCCACTTTGTAGGTTATCTTCCTTTTCAATTTCACTTGGTTGTTGATAGTTTTTTTTAAATCTATCTTCAACCTACATGCTATGCCTACAGTATCTGAGCCTTTACTTGCTAATTATTGCTTTAAGGGAACAGTCAATCATTATTTGGTCCAGGATTAATAGAGTCAGTGTTCTTGCAATCCACCACAACTATATCCAAACTTTTCTATCTTCTTTCCCTTGCTGTTTTTCAGAACTAAGATTCAATTGATATATATTGTCACCTTGTTGCTAGTTTCTTTGCTCTTTATTTTAACAGAAGTGCCCTTATCAATCATGATCCTATCTAACGTAGACATTTTATTTCTCCCAAGAATTCATATTTTCTTCAGTTTGCCAGCACATTGTCCATCTCAAAGAATGAAATTATTCTCTACCTTCACTTTGCCATCAACTAAACATGTTCGCATAAAAATATTGCATTTAACTTGCAATAATTAAGAATAATTCAAAATCCTCACTTTTCAAGTTAATGAGGTTTTCGAAGTCATTTTTTCTTTCAGCTAATGAAGTATCATGCACATACCTAAAATTAATATTTGACCTCCAGTTTTGATTCCAGCTGTTATCTCTTCCAATTTGTAATTTGCTCTGCAAATTAAACAGTATGGTGCCAGTTAAACAATATGATCCACTTTCTTTTGTTTTATTCCATATTCTGAACTACTCTGTTTCTCCAAATATAGTTCTTATAGTATCACTTCATTCATTATAATGTTTCATTAGAAGAAAATAGAGCACCCTTATAACTTTGATATATTCCATAGTGTAGCATGAGTTATACTTTAAAAGGCCTTCCTTTGTCATTTTTTCCTATGAGGGACATGGTGGCTCAGAGACTAAAATGCTGAGTTTGTCGATCAGAAAGGTTGGCAGTTCGGCAGTTCGAATCCCTAGTGCCATGTAACGGGGTGAGCTCCCGTTACTTGTCCCAGCTTCTGCCACCCTAGCAGTTCAAAAGCACATACAAAATGCAAGTAGAAAAATAGGGACCACCTTTGGTGGGAAGGTAACAGCATTTAGTCATGCCGGCCACATGACCATGGAGACATCTTCGGACAGTGCTGGCTCTTTGGCTTTGAAACAGAGATGAACACCGCTCTCTAGAGTCAGGAACGGCTAGCACATATGTGCGAGGGGAACATTTACCTTTACCTATGTTATTTATATTTTGATGAAATTTACAAGGTGCATTAAATGAGTTATCAGAGACTTTTTTTAAAAATTGAACATTTTCAAAAATCCATACAAAGTATTTACAAAGTATACATATATAGGAAAAGTTGTATTTGGAAAATCTATACAAATTTTTGTCAAGTATACATTAAAGTAGTTTTTTCAAAAGTTTATACTGAGAAAGGTATACATTTTTAAATGCATCAAGTAACTTTATTCCCTTTCGCCTTTCTCTTACCCACAGCCTCTTTGGGAGGTTGAGTAGGTAGGAGGAAGGCAGTCAGTGAGGAAAAAATGGCTATATTAGGAAAAGCCACATTCAGATTTCTATGGACAAAAAATTGAAAAAAGAAAAAAAACAATTTCAAATTATGAATGAATAATCAGATTTTTTTAAACAACTACAAAACTGCAAGCAAAAGATGAAGTAGAATAATGCAGACATAAAACACAACAAATAAATAGCACAGCAGAATGAACTTTTTATATTCCTTTTCGTTTGAGTTGATGCTGATACAACTGTTGCTGTTACCTACAATCTAAAAGGATAGTTTTCTGCCTCTGAAATTGTATGGGTTTTTTCTTCCCATACAACTAAACCATATCTCCAATATTTTATCTGTTTCCCATTGTGTACGCAGGCTGGAAACCTGGCTCAAACCAATCTGCATTTGTAGAAAAATACCGTAGTAAATGTGTGAATTTATATTTTAACATTTATTGTTTAATATTGTTTCCCTATAGGCAAATCACATTGGTATTAAGGTTATGTTGAATGACCCTTGATATTGTTGAATATCCTGTTACACGAAAGATGTAACTGCACACATATTTTTGGATTAAGGATTATGGATTTATGCTTGTTTTGCTAAAGGCTAGTCCTGATTTTATTTCTTTGTTTTTAATTCTATTTCACTTTAAAATTTTGCACAGCAGGGTCCAGATCCTGGCTGGGTAGTTTCTGTGCTACTGTAATTCTAATAAAACAGTATCATGTTAGCTAGTAAAAAAGTGTTCTGTTTCTATGGCATATACAGGAAATTGGCAACATATTGTTCCAATGTGGGAACATATGTTTTACATAGTTCAGTAATACAGTACTTTTCATGGTCTGCTTGAATGAAAATAGGCATGCCTGTTATACCAAGGTATATGGGACATTTAAATCGGCTGTATTTAGAAATTGCATATTGCAGAGTTCTCATTCTTTCTCAGTTGAAGTTTTCGGGATTGACCCAACATCTTTTCCCATTTTTCTCCTTGCAAAGTATCACACACAATCAGATCTCTTGTTTGTTCTCCTTGATCTTTTTTTTTTTTAAGGACACTTTTTTTTTTTTTAAAGAACACAGCATACAATGCATAAGTTTCATGCAGAAAGCAGACTGGATTTTAAATAAGCAGTTTAATAAGAGGATATGTTTTGCTATTTTTATTTTACTGAATAGACAATATTTTGAATGGGACAGAATGAGGAAGGATGAGAAATGCCACAATTATGCCAACTTTCTCCGTCACACCCACAAAGGGAATGTAGGAATTCTGGAATAAAATAGTTCCTGCTTTGTCTTTTTATATAGAAATGAAAGAATAAAGAGAATCTTAGAATTTGTTAACTAAGTAATTTTAGTAATTAAGTAATTAGTAATTAAAATGAAACAAACTATGTAAACTCGATTGCAAAAAATACGATTTTCAGCAACAGAGTAGTCAATGCCTGGAATGCACTACCTGACTCTGTAGTTTCATCCCTAAAATTTTAACCTTAGACTGTCAACTGTTGACCTCACCCCATTCCTAAGAGGTCTGTAAGGGGTGTGCATAAGTGCACCATCATGCCTACCGTCCCTGTCCTAATGTTCCCTTTTATTCATATTCATTTAATGTTTTCAAATCATGTTTACACTTATATATATTATCTAATACGTACTTGACAAATAAATAAATAAATAAAAATGTATTACATTTATATGCTGCCTATCTCACTAACAATGACTCTGCGTGGCATTTAAATTTAAGGAATAAACTTCTGTACCTATCAAATCATTGTGGCCATTTAATAATTAAAACAAAAATCTATAAATTGAATCCTAGTAAAGAAAATGTTTAGCAATGATTTTTCCTTGAAGAATTTTTAAAAATAAAGCAAAACAAAAACTTTTACTTAATAAACAAAATCTAATTTTCTCACTTGTGTTGATTCTCCTCTACTTCCCTACTCATAATTTAGAGATAGTAGTAATTGTGAAGAGTTAAATTTTTTTGGGAAACTCCCACTTTTCCCTGTTTCCCCCAACAACAATAACCGATCCTATTTTACTTGAGGGGCCCCTGGGTTTTCACCTAATTAAAAGTAAAAGTTTTTCCCTCAATCCCAAGCAATCAGTCACATGGCCCAATGAAGGCAGCATCCGCTGGTTTGGTGACATCACTCCTCCTTCCTCCGGTAAGGAGTGAGAATGTCCTTGGTTCCCAAGAGAAAGTATTTTATTTTGACTACATAGCACCAGCTATCTCTAATCCCCCCCCCTCCCTATCCCTCACTCCACTCACTTCGGCCAGATCAGCTTCAGGGTTGACATTTAGTTCCTGAGCACAGTTTTAAACACATATTTGCCTTTTAGTGTAGGGAGATAACATATACCAAAGGAAGGATGAGAGATACTACAATTATGACCCTGCTCATCACATCCATGAATAGCATATAGATTATAGGTTAGAGATTAGAGTACACTTGAAGTATAGTTTCTGCGTTGTATTTTGTTATAGAAATGAAAGAATTAAAAAGGCTCCTAGAATTTGTTAACTAAATCTAGGTATCACTGTCCTTCCATAAAGGGCCATACATGAATAAAAACTGAATATAGTACTTGTAAAAAGAATCTTATGCTTGTAAGGGTGTGAGCTCCCTTCACTAGTATTAACTGTATGGTGTTTAGAGACAGAAGCTAACTAACACTTTCTCGAAAGTCCCACTAATAATTGGATGTACAACAACTGGCAATGGAGGGGGAGATGAGATGCATGCATCCACACATAGATAAGGTTGTTTGGGGCAAAAAAAAAACGCAGAAAAAAAATAATAGAAAAGAAACATGAAAAAAACGTCTCCTGCCAAGTAAAATATAATATTAACTAAAGTAGCATGGGAAGATTGGCAGTGTTTTCTCAAGACCAGAGACTAATTATTGGAATGCTTGGAAAAAGATATACAAAAGAAATAAATTGGATTCGAGTAGAATCTCACTGAAGTCCAAGATATGAAAGATTTTATGGCAGCCATTTTCCCAACTTGGGGCTCTCTACATGCATTAGAACTGCAAATCCCAAAATTGCCAGTTGGCATATCTTATCTCATATTGACTATTAATTATGAGAGTTGCAATTCTAATGTAGCCTGAAGAGAGCTGTATACTGTATACTGCACGGATCAGAAAGAGAGTTATCATAAACTGTTTCAACTCCTCCCCTCAGGATGCCGCTATAGGACACTGCATGTCAAAATAACTAAACAGAGAGACAGTTTTCCCCCTCATGCCATCACTCTGCTGAACACATCACTCATCATTCCCTCATGCCACCACTCTGCTGAACACATAATTACCACAGGACACAGGACTACGGATATTTACGCTACGGATATTTACCCATGTAGTATGGCTATACAGCCATACTATTATCCTTCTCATCTTTTTATACTAGCTTCTCTTATTAGTAATCAGTATTATGATTATATTATTTTGTTTTGTTGTCTGTGTGTACAATGAGAGCTTATGCACCGGAGACAAATTTATTGTGTGTATCATTTTTATTATTATTATTCAATCACACTTGGTTAATAATATAATACTTTTAATACTTTTAAACACTACTCTACTCTACTGATTAACCTCTCCTAACTTGTCAATTTTAAGATATAGCCCAATGCTATTTTTAACAAAGTGAATGAAACCTTTCCTTCCTCACAGAAGTTCACTTTTTATTCAAAATCTTTAAAGGAAATGTGATTTTTAAAAGCACATTTTACAAAATGATATGAAAAATTGGTAATTTTTAATGATGTAATTTCTTATTTCTTCTTTTGTTCTAATGAATGTAAACCCCACTTTTGTGTTCAGATGTGAGGAGGAAACCTGCCCCCAGAGATTAGCTGTTTTTATAAATTGGCACTGACATTTTTCATATTCTTATTATTCAAGAAAAATAATCCCTTCATTTACCTTTAAAACAAGAATACCAGATTAAAGCTCTGTAATGTGGCAGAGGAAGCAAAATTTCCTAAATGTTATAATTGATATTAACACTGGAAATCTCCTATTTGAGAAGCCAGATTACTATTAATAGTGTTGCATGTAATTTTCATGAGTTCTCCATTTATTTCTTACCGTAGTTTCTTTTTTCCCTGCTGATCTTTTATGTCTCATGAACTTACATGTCTCATTCTTTCTCAGTAGGGAGGAATAAGGGGAAATATTTTCCTGCAGTAGTTTTAACAGATTTTGACAACCTATTCTTTAGATGAAAAGAACTATAATGGTGTTCTTGTGGTTATATAAGAACACCAAACAATTGTATACTGTAGATAAACAGAATTACAATTCCTATACATTCAAAGTTTCAGAAAAGCACATTAATTGACATATAAGTGTAGAGTTAAATAATTTAATATATTTCTTGAGGACATTGATTCTCTGTCAATAGAACCATAACTATTACTTATATTTTTGTGGAAATAGTCATATGTTCTTGGGTTTAAATGGGATGAAACAAGAAGGAAGGAGAAAGGCAAAACAGAGGAAAGAAAAACAATGAAAGGCAGATAGGAAGTTCATTAAGTTCAGGTGTTTCTCATCTTATAACCACAATGTACCCCAAAATTTCTGTTGCTAAGTGAAACAGTTGTTGAATTTTGCCCCATTTTACAACTTTTCTTACCACAGTTGTTACTGTGTGGATCTGGCTTCCCCATTGACTTTGCTTGTCAGAAGGTTGCAAAAGGGGATTACATGACATTTCAACCATCATAAATATGAGCCAGTTTCCAAGCATCTGAATTTGGATCACATGACTATGGGGATGCTACAATGGCTGGATGTGTCAAAAATGGTCATAAGTCACTTTTTTCAATTTCGTTGTAACTTTGAACGGTCACTAAATGAACTTTTGCTAATTGAGGACTACACATACGCTGAATGTATGAAAAGTGGGTATCACAGTGTAAATTAAATTATTTTACAAGTAACTCAAAGCAGTAAATATATCCAACAAGCCTTCCTCCTCCTATTTTCACCACACAATCCTGTGAAGTGGATTGGCCTATTAGTAACCAGAAAGGAGACCACTAGGAAATGGTCTCTGTGCTAGATTGGGAAATTAAATATAGGTAGGTAGGTAGGTAGGTAGGTAGGTAGGTGGATGTATGGATAGATAGATAGATAGATAGATAGATAGATAGATAGATAGATAGATAGATAGATAGATAGATAGATAGATAGATAAGAAAGAAAGAAAAGAGAAAGAAAGAAAGAAAAAGAAAGAAAGAAAGAAACTGAAAGAAAGCAATCAGAAATGATTCCTTAACAACAAGCAAAATTTCAAATAACAAATGATGTGTTCATGTATTCAAGGTTGACTTAGACAAGTTTTACCTTCACTCAATTCTGAAAGGCCTGCAAGCCACCAGATGTGGAAATAATTCATTTCTCTTCATTTTGGTCACCATCGATGAACTTATTCTAATATTTTCTCCTCTGTTTTTCTCTCTTATCAGGAGAGTCCATAATTGTTATAAATGCCGTCAGTGCAGTTTTACAGCGCTTGATACACAATCTTTACTGGAACACTTCAACACTGTGCACTGTCAAGAAATGGACATCACCACAGCCAATGGGGAAGATAGCCATGGGATGGCGGCTGCTCTCAAGGAAGAATCCAAAATTGACCTGAAGGTTTATAACCTGATCAGTTCAGATCCAAAAATGGGGGAGCCCATCTTGGAGAGTGTAGTGAAGAAGGAAAAGATGGAGGAAAAAGAAGGATCGAAGGAGAAAGGTTGGCCTGATGGGTCTAGTGATGATCTTCGTGGTACAACTTGGAGAGGAGTGGACATTTTGAGAGGAAGCCCATCCTATACCCAAACAAGCTTGGGCCTTCTGACTACGGTGTCTGTTGTTCAAGAGCAGCCAAAGGCTTTGAGGGATAGTCCAAACGTAGAAGCTGCTCATCTCGCAAGACCTGTTTATAGCTTGCCTGTTGAGACCAAGGGATTCCTGCAGGGCATGTCCCAAGGAAGCGGAGAAAAATCTGGACCACTTTCTCAGACGTATCCTGGATCTGCTGATAAGTCAAAGGATGAGTCTCAATCCCTTTTACGGGTAGGAAATTCTGTTTTTGTTTATATTCTTTAATTCCTTCCTTCCTTCCTTCTTTCCTTCCTTTCTTCCTTCCCTTCCTTCCTTCCTTCCTTCCTTAATGTACATTTCTGATGTTTGCTTTTCAAAATATCCCACATACCTAAGGAGAATGCCAGGTAATAATTTCAGCACAGACCTGTAAAGTTGCTCATTCTAGTTGTGGTTGTGATTTTTGTTTGTCTTTAAATTTGGTTGTGCTAAGTCAGGAATTCCTGATGATTTTACAAGATGCGGTTACATTTGAAATAAAATAAAAAATCCAGAACCCCAGAAGGCTGAACATTTGTACAGAAAATTATCTCTCCACCCTCTGCATTTTAACAGTATATATAGTTAAGCAAGCCATCGTTGGATCAAATAGCTGAAACTATGAAAGTTGAATCATAATAATAAAAACTAAAATTGGAATTAAAGAAATGAAGCACAGTGTGATTAAATATAACATATGATGCTTGTCTTGTTCTGTTGAAAATTGAAAAAGCTAAGGAGACAATGTTTTGATATTTTATTTTATTGCTGCTTGTTCTTTTTTAATCATAGTTTTAGGAAAAATATTCTTTTACAGGTGCTTTTTTTAGGTATAATCAGCTGTGGACTCTTATTCATTTTGCTGCCTCCTTAACGACATGCCCCTTGTTGTAGAGAAAATTGTCTTATGAAATAGCTATGAATTTCAGATTAATGTGTGCAGAAATATAATGTAACACCTGCAGGAAAACCTTAATTGGTGGTATTTTTTCCAAGCACAGTTGTATTGCTAAGTAGACAACTTTTGTTGAAGTGATTAAGGCACCAGTCTAAAAACCGGGAGGCCGGAAGTTCTAGTGCTGCCTTAGTCACAAAGCCAGCTAGTTAACTTTGGGCCAGTCACTCACTCTTCAGTCCAAATAGAAGGCAAGGGCAAATCACTTCAGCAGATGTTGCCAAGAGAACTGTACTGACTTGTCTAGGCAGTTGTCGGGATTTAAAACCAACTTGAAGCAAACATACAATATCACCAAGTAAATGACAGAACGTAGATTTTTTTTTCCTGATTTTGAAAAAGTGAAGCAGGTCTTAACATTTGAATGGGGCTATCAAAGCTGTAATGCAGGTTAGAAAGTAGAAAATGAAAAACAAAAGACAGAAGAAAATAAGGATGAAAATGGTTGACGGTTGCCAAGAAAACTTCATGGATACATTAGTTATCAAGAGCCGGTGAATTTTTATTCAAAAAAAGTGTCAGTACCTTTGATTTAAGAAAATGATAAGTAAGACACAGTATCTTCTAGATCACTTTTTCCCCAAGCTGGAAGCTTCAAGATATGTGGACTTCAACTCCCAGCATTCCCTTAGCTGTCATATGGTCATTGGTAAAAATGTGAAGTCGACAGTCTCAAAATAACTCGGAGAAATGCCACAGTAGAGTGAGCACCAAGTACACACCAAAAGAAATTATCTTAATACAAGGAGAAATAAGATGCAGTATGAATGTGTTTAGGCAGCTTTTGCATTAATGTTGTAGATTCCGTTTGTTGCAAGTTTTTTTTATTTTGTCTAGGTTTTGTTTTTCCTCTTTGCTTGTTAAGTCCAGACATTTAGTGCATTAAATAATGCATTATCCAAGCATATTTCAAATATAATTTTTTAAAAATTTATATACTCCCCTTTAATGCTGCATTTGCCACTATTTAAAACTGCACGTCATTTTTAAAAGATCAAGACTGAAAGAAAAGGAAATGGTTGTTTGTGTTTATGTGTGTTTATAATAGGCAACTTCAAGTACATTTTATATTGCTTGAAAAACTAATGTCTACCTAAATAAGGTTTTCAAAAGATAATTGGCCTCCAGAGCAGGAATTTTCACAACCTAATAGTTGAACACTTATAATATTTCCTTGTTCTCAAATTAGAATTTTCGGTTTGGGACGTGGGGGGGGGGGCAGGGGCGGGG
>JANHFT010008567.1:121667-139832 GCA_032467955.1 Pseudoxenodon macrops
AGAGAGAGAGAGAGAGAGAGAGAGAGAGAGAGAGAGAACAGAAGCAGAAATCCATCTAAAATGGAAGGAAGATCTCCTTCCTGTGTTATTAAAAGTCGTAGTAGCTAAGGTTTGGGGAAGGTGAGGGACAGGGCAACTTGCAAAGCAGAAATCTGGAATGCCAAATATCCATTAAGATTAAGTGCCACATTAAAAATGAAATATGAAAAGTGCACATCAGGTTAATGAAATTATCCAGCAGCTACTCTCCATAATGAAACACCCTACCTGCCTCTCATCAATCAAAGGCCACCTTGTGCACCTCCATGCCGACAAAGCAGCTGCTTTGTAGAGTTTATATAGATGATGGAGCAAAGGGGAACCATCAAAGAAATATATGGAGATGAAAAATCAGACCAGCCACTGAAAGCAGCCATCAGTCAAAATGAAAATGGGGAATGGCAAATAGTGGCCTTTCGATGAATAATCTCCCAGATTAAAACATGTAGACATCCATATGTGTGCGCGTGCACACACACGCACACACAAACACGCACAGAGAGACAACAGTAATTATTCTAGAAGGATGACTGATATTGTGTGTTCCTTAAATATCGTTCTGAGAAGCTATATACAGCCGCAAATGTAGTTTCAGGATTTTTCTGAAGGTTAAAATGTTCCTTGTTACAGTGGGTGTTTGGGAAAGATTAGAAGTCTTCAATCTTTTTGGAGGAGACTTCTCAGCCATTTCTGAAAGCATGTCACAAACCCTGAAAGGCACTTGCTGCATTGGAGGGCTTGCCCTGTTCACCAAATGGTAAAACTGATGAAATTGTTCCCTGCTTTCTCTTCCCAACATTTCAGAGTGTTTGCTATAAACCCTCAACCCCCTCAGTCTTCCTTTTTTCCCCTCACCAGTTGAGCACAAAGCTCTGGGCTGTAGCCAGTCCCCATTTCTATTCTTTCCAACCCAATAGAAAGGTTTTAAAAAAGTCTCTGTCCATATTTCAATAGAATAACTGAAAACTAAGTAGAATGGGGCCAAAATTGGTGTGTGGAAAAAGGCTGATAAAACAAAGACTGGAAATGAAAATGCCCCATATCTGACTCAGGGCTGTAGGGGGAAAAAATTATTGAACTTTTTCAAAAGCATTGGCTCAACGGTTAAAGACATTGAGCTTATCAAATGGAAAGCTGACAGCCCAGATTCAAGACCTGCGTGCTGTGCAATGAAGTGAGTTCTTTCTACTTTTCCCAGCTCCTGCCAACCTAGCAGTTCAAAAGCACACAAATGCAAGTAGATAAATAGGTACCACTTTGGTGGGAAGGTAACTGCATTCCATGCACCTTGCTGCATAGTCATGTTGGCCAGATGACCATGGAAGGGTCTTCAGGCAACACTGATTCTTTCAGCCAAGAAATAGAGAGGAACTGGAATTCCTCTAGAATTGGAAACTACTGTTCAAGTGAAATCTTTACGTTTACCTTACCAAGGAAGGGTAGCTGGGGAATGGCTCAGAATGTTGCTGACAGATCTCCTCTAAGCCTTCTTTCTCCTCCCTTGTTACAGGACTCAAAGAAGAATATATGTAGCCTGTCCTATGTATATAGAAGCATGAACACATGCAGATATAATATGATGGGGAAGGAGAAACACATGCATAGGCTCAGAGTCGCTAAGTTAAAAAAAAATACTTCCCATGCTACTAAGCTGCAAAGAGATTGGAAAGACTTATGAGCATCTTGCTTGCACACCTTTGCTATCTTGTTATTTCCTGAATATGCCTGTGGGATTTCTGTGGGATCCAAGGAATTGGATCACACATGGCGTTAAGTCAATT
The DNA here is from genome assembly GCA_032467955.1 of Pseudoxenodon macrops. Taxonomy (NCBI): domain Eukaryota; kingdom Metazoa; phylum Chordata; class Lepidosauria; order Squamata; family Pseudoxenodontidae; genus Pseudoxenodon; species Pseudoxenodon macrops. The sequence continues at coordinate 123,488 of JANHFT010008567.1, forward strand.
GACAGCTATAGAGAGTAAGTGGGTCAGTCCTGTGAATACAATACTACAGTATATTTGATCTTGATAATAGAGTGAGAGATTTAATTATTCTTTAGACAAAGGAATAAAACAAGTATCTAGCTCTTTATAATGGAAAGGCAAGCAGACAAATGTGTAACCAGTGTTTGACAAAATCTCAGAAGCCAAACATGTAGCTGAACAAACTCAGCCTTGGCTTAGGGTTTCTTTTCAGTAAATTAGAGAGCTCTGTTCCATCCATCCCCAACTGTGATGGAAAAAAAATAAGTTTATATGGCTTAAGAATAAATGGCCTTTTTTCTCCTCGCATAAATCTGGATGGATCACTACCTTAGTCTGGTAATCTCAGCCTGCCACATAAACTAACTCTGAAATGTAACACACAGAGCATGTACAACACCAGAAACCACCTCCCGGCTCTGTTCATGGGGAAGCTCACCGGACTGCACAATTAAGAATTTTTCCTCAATTTGTTTTCTTTTTGTAAGGAAGGAAAGGAAATGAGAGCCTGTTATGTAGCACCTGAGCAACTGAGATTCCAGTTCTACAGAATATATGTAGCTCAGGGTTGAATGCTGTGTTCTTGGTGTTTTCAGAGCTTGGTCATTTTCCTGCAGGAACATCAAGGACCCCAAACCATTTGGAACTAAAATTATCCCTCTTTGGGTTAATTGTAGGCCTTAATTAAGAGGGTTACTATCAGAGGTGGGTTCCTACCAGTTTGGACCAGAGTAGGTAGTAGGCCGTTGATGATGTCATGGAGCCAGTTCTCGTTCAAATTTTTTTGAATTTTGAAGTTTTTTTTCTTCTGCGCATGCGCAGAAGCCGAGTTTCCGGTACTGCGCATTTGTCGCCATCTTGTTTTCGGCCTTTTTTGGGGGGGAATTTTTCGAGGCTTTTTTCTACTGCGCAAGGCACGCTCACACAGCACGGGAGGCAGCGAACCGTCGGCGAGGTAAGTTAGAACCCACCCCTGGTTACTATGTTTACATCACACACACATCCTCTGTCTCTGTTAAATCTTGTTTAATTGGCACTCAGCGATGTGGATCAAGGAGGAAGAAGGCAAATGAATTGTGTGTCTAATATATTTGCATCAGATATTATGACATAATTATCTAATGACATCATTTCTGCACTGAAAACATGACACATATGTTTTCACTTTGACATCATGGCTTGTTTTGGAGCCTTATGACTCAAAGGAAGGTAATTAGTGGACTTAGGTAATAGAATTCCCACAGTCAAGTGTCTCCAGTTCAGATATTCACACTATAAATGATAGATGTATTTTTTTCTTTTTCATAGGAAAAAAAAAGTTATTGGCACTGAACCACCTCACTGCTTAAAGTAGCATCTGTTTTCGTAAGTAGCCCCGAGCTCTTGTTTCATGTAAGGTCTGAATTCAGAATTGAGGATAAAATGTTTGAACAAGCCAGTAGGGAAGAAGCCTTCCTACTTTGCATTCAAAATGTGAAACTAAACAAAGCTCAGACTATCAACACAGGTGATGAGGAGAAAGAAGGAAAAGGAAGGAGGAAGAGCGAGAATGAAGGGTAAAACAAACAATAACTGTGGATTATGAGATCATGATGCAAATGATATACCGTATTTTTCTGAGTATAAGACGCACCTGAGTTTTTGGGGAGGAAAATAGGGGGGGAAATCTGCCTACCAGGTATTCAGCTGGCTAGTGTCCTTAGTCTGGTCAGCTTCAGCACATTATTTTATCCCCTCGTTAGGACTGGAAAAAAAGCTTCTTTGGAGGGAGTAGCAATGAAAAAACCCTGCAAAGACTTCAGTCTGAAAAAAGGCTTCTTTGGAGAGTGTAGCAATGAAAAAAGCCTGCAAAGATGCTTCACTTCCTAGCACTTCGTTACATCTGAATAAAAGCTTCAAAACTACATTCGGAGTATAAGATGCACCCAAATTTTCAGCCTCTTTTAGGGAGGGAAAAGTGTGTCTTATACTCCTAAAAATACTGTAACTCTGTAAACCCTTTAAAATGTGTGGTGTCTGGTGCACTTATTCAACCTGGCATTTGCACAATATATATGAGTCTGTTTAGATTTGTTTTCTCTGAATTTTGAATTACCAGTTTAAAAACAACAACTGTAAAATGCTAAGTGTGGTATTACGATATTGCTGGAAGTTCTGTTTGTATTGATTCATTTATTAAGCACATTTGCCACCCACTAATAAGAAAATTAAATAACCAAGGTAAAAGGCCAATTACATTAAAAATAAACAATTCCAGCTCTGAAGCATCAGTTCCCAATAGAATTCATACTGTATAATTCAAACCAAGCCTTGAAGCCCCGGTATGATTAAAATGAGAATAACAACAACAATAAATTAAAATTCAAATAAAACAATGGCAATAATTAGTCATTGAATACCCATTTGAAAAGCTGTACCTTTAACATAGAAGACAATTAAGAAATTGGGGTTAGTGTTGTGATTGGATTGTAGTAACTGGGAATTCTTACCAAAAATTCATCTGATTTCTTATATCTTTCCCTGATCTATGAGGCATTTTCCTTATAGATCCTTATAAGGAATTTTATTTTCCTTATAAAAATTGGTACAGTTAGTCCTTGACTTACAGCCATTTGTTTAGTGACCACTTGAAGTTCTAACAGCACTGAAAAAAGTGAACTTATTACCCTTTTTCACACTTACGACCAGAGGTGGCTTTCAGCTGGTTTTGACCAATTCTGGAGAACTGGTAGCGGAAATTTTGAGTACCTCTGGAGAACCGGTAGCGGAAATTTTGAGTAGAACCAGTAAATATCACCTCTCACTGTCTCCGCCCCATCTATTCTCTGCCTCCTGAGTCCCAGCTGATCGGGAGGAAATTTTGCAGTAACTTTCCCCAGGAGTAGGGACAGAATGGAGATTTTGCAGTATCCTTCCCATGGAGTGGGGTGGGAATGGAGATTTTACAGTATCCTTTCCCTGCCACGGCCACCAAGCCACACCACGCCCAACAAGCCACGCTCACAGAACTGGTAGTAAATTTGTTTGAATCCCACCACTGCTTACAACTATTGTACCATCCCCATGTGATCAAAATTCAGATGCTTGGCAACCCACTCATATTTATGATGGTTGCAGTGTCCCAGGGTCATGTGATTTCCCCCTTTGTGATCATCTGACAAGAAAAGTCAATGGGGAAGCCAGATTCACTTAACAACCATGTCAACAATTGCAGTGGTTCACTTAACAACTATGGGGCAAGACTTTCTTAACTGTCTCCCTTAGCAACTGAAATTTTGGGTTTAATTGTGGTCATAATTCAAAGACTACCTATACTCAACGAGCTCCCATAAGCTGTCGCTGGTAGTTTCCTGAGAGTTGAAATTGAATGTGTCTAGAAACAGCCCAACTGATCTGTTTGACAAAGAACTTCCCTCTAAACCTGGACTGATTACTGTGATTTAAACCTGAAACTTGGAATTTCCCTTTTCCGATTGGACCATAGTTTTTCTTTCCTATATTTAATACATTATTTCCCTTAAGCCCCAAAAAACAAAACCCAAGAAGGCTTTCCACACTCCAATACTACATCTGGTATTGAGATTAATTTCAAATATTGAACAAAATGCCTGCAGCGTCTGGAGCTAGTAATCAGCTTGGCCCTGTTGTGTTTGTCCTGAATTTTGTACTACTGTGTCTTGTTAGTTGCAAAAAACCCTAATGTTCAAGCCAGTGTTTTTTCATTAAAATGCAAAAAAAGAAAACTCTCACCCCATCCCCTACATCAAATCCTGATCAGGGATGTTAGTCAGATGTTTTTATTGACTTGATGGTAATAATTTTCAAAGTGAAAGAGCATGTTCCAAGCCTACTGATTTTTCCATGATGGAAAATTATATTAGACTTCACAGAAGTTTTAAATCTGGACTGATTTCTTTTGAAATCCTTTGATGCCCTAGAGGACTATAAATTTCATCATCCCTTAATCAGTTTGGCCTGTCCTAAATGGCTGAGGATAGAGAAAGTCTCCAAAATGACAATGCAAAGCAACTTTCAGATGTGTTAGCTAGGTGCAGGATAGATACACACAGCAATTGTGGTTTTTTTCTATCCTCCCCGCTTTAAATAATTACCCTAGAAATCAAATGGAAAATGGAAGAGGTGAACATCTGGTTCACTAACTGCACATGTAAAGTTGGAAGTTGCCACAGGTTGAGAGAAAAGCATGCCAAGATTGCAAACAAAAGCATAATTTCAGAATCACATGAAATGGTAATTTACATTGATAATGAATCCACCTTCCTAGGATTGTAGCAGATTTAGTTTTGCTGGATATGTTTAGACACTGTGCTGCCATTTATTTAAAAAAAAAGCTTCAGTAAGTATTTCTCTACTGAACAGGATATTGATCTCAGTAGCTTAATGAACACTTCCAATTTCATGATTCTGTGTTTCCGCTAAGCCAGGGAAATGATGGCAGAAGAATCATTCATACTTAGTGTACTGCATCTGCATTATCACATTCATGCATTTAAGAAACCTGCATCATAGATTCTGGAGCTTAACCTAGAAAGCTTTGAGTTATATATTCAAGCTTCTTGGTAAGCCACCATACCAGTAGTAGGTTTTAATTTTTTTTTACTACCAGTTTTGTGGGCATGGCTTGGTGGGCGTTGCAGGGGAAGGATACTGTAAAATCACCATTCCCTCCCCACTCCAGGGGAAGGTTACTGCAAAATCCCCATTTCCTCCCGATCAGCTGGGACTCGGGAAGCAGAGAATAAATGGGGGTGGGGTGGTATTTATCGGTTCTCCGAACTACTCAAAATTTCCACTACTGGTTCTCTAGAATTGGTCAGAACCTGCTGAAACTCACATCTGCACCATACTTTCTATTTGTCAGGCTGAAAAGGCTAGGATTGCCTAATCTTTGCTCACACAAGACCTACTATGAACCTGGTTTAATTCCAAAGTAGATCTGTGAAGGTCAATCAGGATGTAAAGAAGATCAGCTTACTTATAACGCTCCTTAAGCCATTAAAAAGTCTATTCCAAGGAGGAGCCTAGTATAGAAGCACAATTGCGCATTTTAGTTACTACAGGAAGTTAAGCTTGCTGATTCACTGCAAAAAAACAACAATCATTAGATCCATATTTTGTTCACTCTCAGAGACAAGAATAGGGCATGCAACATCCTGTCCCATTAAATATCAGATAATTTTTTTTTTCATGAAATCAGATCTTCGTTCCGAGATGGATGCATTGTTTGAATCCTATTGTGCATTCAGTTCCACATAGAGAAAGCTGATCATAGTTGGTAGACAATAGTTGATAAGTTTTTATAATGGGAGAGGGGAAAAATATTCCTCCCACCCAAAATGCTGCACTGGTTTCAGTGTACGGATTGATGACACTTTTAAATTTTGTCCTGTTTTTAAAGTGCTTGAGCATGTGGAAGTCATTGCATATAGTGGTAACTTTTTTATTTTTATTTATTTATAAACAAAATAGGTTTCTTTTTCTTTTTATTCTTTTTGTTTTGTTGTTCTCTATCTCTCTCGCTCCAAAGTATAATGAAAAATATCTTAACCAAAACACATGTTTAGCATCTGTTTATGTTTTTGTTTCATAGAATGCCAGCTTATTCTGGTCTTTATAACTTCAATGGTATGGATGTTGATGTTTGTAGGAAGCCAAAATCATGTGACAGGACTGTCCTATTTATTATTCTTGAAATGATAAATAAACTTAACATTTTTTTAGAAAGTAAAGGATAATGCATCTGTTTTTCAATCTCATAGTTTATTTACTCTATCAGTCTGTAAATTCCTTGGGATACTCAGTGTCTGCTGTTGAGATTAATATTTTATTAATATTTTAATAATGAGACCACTGATTATTTATTTATTCGTCAGATTTCTAGGCTGCCTGACTGGCTGACTTCAGAATTAAAAACAGCTAAAAGACAAAAGCATACCAAAAAAAATCACCTTTAAGGTAGGCAAGGTCAAGTAACAGGGTATGTAGAGATTCTAGGAATATTTATAATTATAATTAAAAAAGGTATAATAACAGCATCTTGAAAGACTAGCAGAGATTACCGTATTTTTTGGAGTATAAGGCGCACACACACACACACCCCACACACCCCAAAGAGGCTGAAATTTTGGGTGTGTTTTATACTCCGAATGTAGCTTTTACAAAGCTTTTTCCCCAGACCTAACAAGGTTTTCCCAGCTTTACAGGCTTTTTTCATTGCTACTCCAAGTTTTTTCCCCAGACCTAACAAGGTGCTAACAATGTTTCCCCTTGTTGTTATACATGGTTGTTTGAGGTTTGCACTTCATACACTCAATATAGAAGAGAAGCACTAATAATACAAACCACATATAATGTTTACTCCTTGGCCACTTACTTATCTTCAATAATCTCAATCCCCAGTACAGAATCATCTCCAATTCAGCAACATTTGCATAACAATACTAATGTTGCATCTGGTACATGGGAGAAAACTTCATTTTCCTTCTTTTTAAAAAGAAAAGAAAGAAATAGAAATTGAGATTTCTCCAAAAACTGAATGTAATGCCTAATGAAACAATCTGCTGTTTTTCTGTTTTGTCAGAAATATAATTGATATACATACTGACACTCAGTGAGAATCCTAGCTGCAAGTAAATTTATCTTTACTTCCAAAAATAAAGTTTTCACAGTTCTGGTCTAACAAGTAAGGACTGGCCCTCAGCATATCCAACAGATGTTGAACAAGGTTATAATAATTGAAGTCAGTTTTGTCTTCTTTGCAGCATCTAAAGTTTAAATGGTTTATAAGTAATGTGGCTTGTTGTGTTTTAGCTTAGTCTCAAGCGGTTATACAGCACATAGTTTTGCAACCTGAAAAATTATGGGTATTAGATTAGAAACGAGGCTCTTAATGCAGTCATTGAGAACTGCCACAAAAGGATTTTATGGGATCTCAGACTGAAAGAAAGATAACGTCCCTCTCCCCGTGTTTGCTGTCTGTCTTTTTTATTTTTAATCGGCATTCCACTTTCAGTTTATCAGCAGATGGCAAGAAATGCTTCAACGGAACCCATCTGTCTATCTTTTTCTCAAAGTCTACAAACTGAAAATTAGCTTGCTTGGTGAGGGAAAATAAGGATAAGCCCTGGTAAGGCAATAAAGTCCATTCAAAATTTTCAAAGCAATAAATCTGTTTTTTAACTCCGTGTGGCCCATTCTCTCTTCAAGTATGAAGACACATAGTTGAAGGCACAGCATGTGAAAAAATTGTGGGGCTTTGGAATATGACTCCAGCACACAAAGAATGAGCATGTGTATCACAGCATCTGTAATGAAGCTGTGTGTATGCTTGCAACGTATTTATATCAACAAGCTGATTTCTTCATTACTGTAGCCCTTAGACTGCTAAACCATGGTTTATTGAATGAACCACAATTGTTTGGGTAATGCCTTCTGTTAAAGTATAAAACATGGTTGCAATTCATAGAGACACATCACAGAAGACACTAAGGAAACAAATTATGTTAAGTGTTTGGCCAGATGAAATGCGATTTTAGCTATGAATGTTAAACTAAATGAAAGAACCCTTATTAAAAATTAAACAAGACTGTAGTGTTCAATAGAAATTTGAAATCGCCATCTATAGCAGATTGAGTTAATAAACTTAGCCTTTACAACTTTGACTCAAAAGTAAATAATAAAAAAATGAGAATAAATGAGAAAGAGACTGCTATTTTTATTCTTAGGAGTTTGAGTATGTGGTTCAGCATGATATGGTCTCAAAAGACAGTCATCTACATTAAAAATTCCCCAAGGAGAATAATTCTTGCATGTGCAGATTTCAAGAAAATAGGTAGGATGCCAAGAGAAGGACAGAGTTGAGTTAGTCTCTTGACTTTGAGTGAGAACACAATGCTCAGTTCCGCTGTACAATGAGAAATTCCTCTTGATTTTCTGCTTATGATTTTCATCAAATAAGAGAAAGCACACATATCTTAAAACACTGTATTTTTCCACGAGACAATATATTTTAGTAAAAAAGGATGAAAACATTTCCTAAATAAGTTGTTTGTGCTTGGAAATGGAAGGCTACTGATTTGCCCTATTTATTGCTGATAAATGTATTCTGTTATTCACTATTTTTATAAATAAGTTGAAGTTTTTATTTTCATCCAATTAGTTAAATAGGTATTTGGTTAAAAATGTGTGCAAGTCACACCTTCTACCTTTGTGCTCCATTTTCAAATGGTGACCTCCATGTGTTCTGTCTAAAGTCCTTTTATTAATTAGCCATACATATCTGGAAGACTACAGTATGGGGGAAACTGTTTTCACCAAGCTCAAGGTTGACTCAGCCTTCCATCCTTCTGAGGTTGGTAAAATGAGGACCCAGATGGTTGGAGGCAATATGCTGACTCTGAAAACCGCTTAGAGAGGACTGCAAAAGCACTATGAAGCGGTATATAAGTCTTGTTGGCTAGCAATAAATTGTTATTGCTAGCCAATCCAAATTATATTTAGAAAATAAGAGAAAAGGATACTTACATTACTCTACTCTAGCAACTTAAGCAATAGGATACTAGAGATTTATGTGATCTACAGTATTTTAAAGAATGCCACCAAATTACGTTGTTAGGCTGCTGCACAAATTAGAAACTAGTGTTATTTGGATTGTGCACTTCTTTGAAATTTGCAATCATTATTTTGGTATAAAGTGTGTATAAAAATGCACCATTGGAACAAGGGGAAATTCAATTGAAATTCAAGTTTTTTAAAAGAGTCTTTTTAAGAAAGATTGAAGAAACCGGAATAGTATTGATTCAAATATATATGAAATAAATTTATTTATTTTATTTTATTCATCACATTTATCTCGTATTCAACGACTCTGGGCATAAGTACTTAACCCATCCTGGATAACAATAATAAGATCAGAGATTTGGACTCTGGATTTTGTAGCAGGTTTAGCAATTGGCACTTAGACTTATATAGCACTCCATAGTGCTTTACAACACTCTCTGAAACGTTCATAAATGTCAGCATACTGCTTACAACAATCTGGGTTCTCATTTTATTGACTTCAGAAGGATGGAACCAAACTCCTGGCTGTTGGCATTCTAACCACCACAGCTCCTATGTGACTCTGTTCAAAAATACTAATGTACAGAGAAAGTGATTTAATCCATGTATCTGGCCACTTTCAATACTGCTGCTGCTTCTACTATGGTACTACTACTACTACTATTACTATTGAACACAAAGTTCAAATCAAATTTCTATGATGAGTCACACAAGAAAGGCGCACAAAGATATTGCGACTATCAGTCCAGAGGCAATGTGAGAGAGAGACCAGAAATTCATTTTTTAAAGTTTCACTGATAGAAGAATATAATCCAGCAATGCAGATGACAACAGCAAACCAAACCAAAAAGTGGAATTGCCAAATAAGCAATGGATGATGGTTTGGCTAGGATGACCCAGAGATTTCAGCAGTGGAGGAAAGATTTTGCTATTAGGTTAAAGATTCCACTGCTATGTTTAACAGTTTAGTCATATGACATATCTACTCAGCAAGAAAGGACAACTTCAGAGACAGTCTTTGGACTATCAGGAAGAATCTTCTCTTGAATTCTGACATTGGATTCTGCAACTATTTGACTAGTTACTCTGTCCTCAGTGCTAGAGTTGAATCCTTGAAAAGAAGGTATCCTGGCAAGAGGCATAGTTCTTTGATTTCTGAACTTACAAACAGCATTGTCAGCCATCCTCTGAAGGATGCCAAGTTGGAAAAGACTTTCAAATATCATTCCATAGTCTGAAATTGTAGTAACAAGCCTAACAAGGACAAATCAGTATGATATGTATGTCTTCCCCTCCGAAAAGTTGCTGTTCATAATAACTAAAACCAAATGCTTAATAAACACTTTAAAAAAAAATTTTTTGGGGGGGGGAACTAATTAGACACCTGTGGTTCTCTCAGCCAGGATGACACTTTTGTCGCAAAGAATGGTTTTACAGCCAGTCACATAAGTCAGGATGGTGTGAACAATCAATGTGGAAATAAGGCTGGAACTGGGAAATGCCTATAAACTCACCCACCTACCCACACCTCTTGCTTGTAAGGTTATTCTAGCAGAAGGACAGTGTCCGATCTCAGCAATTCCATATCGGCAACAGCATAGAGCTATCTCTGTCCTTCAGAACACAGGGGTGTGATTTTTCTCCTCCTCCTCTTTCTTCTCTCTCCCCCTTCCATGTTTGGCCTTATTAACAGATTTTATGTATGGGCATGTCAAGGTCTTATTTGTTTTTTTTCTTCATCCTTCTGCCATTTTCATGCTGTGACTTGTTAGGAGTAATTGAGAGGAGGCGTGGAAGAAGGGCGATTACCATTAATAAGTTAACTTAGATTCCACAACCAGTGACAAAAGTGAAAAAAAGGAGTTTTGAACGAGTGGAGAAGAACTGTGGTGCTGGCTCTTTGAAATGGTAGTGGCTTCTCAAAATGTGTTCCTCAAGTAAAGTCTAGAAGTTGTGATTCAGACTCTACTAAAGATTTAGGAGTCAAGATTCATTATCATTGTAACCATTGTTATGATTAGGATTGTTCAACTTTTCAGGGCTTTATACTTTTATACAGGTTCCAGCTCCATGAATGAGTAAGATTTAAAATACAATAGACAGATTAATATATATATATATATATACCAGCCTTTACCTTTATTACCACCAGTTTCTAGCTGATAATTATTGTCTAGTGCAAGGGTTTCAAACCTGATTCATTGAGGGCCGTATCAGGGTTCTGTTTGACCTTGTGGGGGGGGGAAGGAGGTGTGGCCAGCTACACATCACTCGTGTCAGGGCTGCCTGTGGTGTCTCGAGCATCCTGCCAGCAAAAACGGGCTTCCGAGCTCCGTTTTCGGTTGCAACGCCTTCCTGTAACCCTCTGCCAGAGAAAACAGAGCTTGGGAGGACCATTTTCACTAGCAGAAGCACCACGGGCTGGTCCTTCACTGTTTCCAGGTCAGATCTAAGCACCGGGCCTTGGGTTTGACACCGCCGGTCTAGTGTGCTCATGTTTGAGAAGAATTTCGACCCCAAAAATCCCATGTTTTCATCTCGAATTACAAATCTGCATTACTTTGTTCAGGAAAATTGAGACCCTTTATTTACAGGTGGTGTCTTAGTTTTTTGTTTTTTTTTAAAACCTCCACTAACATGCAATGAGACTAGGATGAAAATTACCGTAGGTCATTCTTGTTGGCATTAACGACTAGAAAAATTCAATAAAAATATATAGCTTTAAAAATACCTAAAACACATCTGTTTGAGACATGGTATATGCCATCATGTTAAGAAAGTTATTTCAAAAGGTAGGTGCTCCCTAAGAAAAAATCAATTTTCATATTGATGCTAATTGATCTGCAGACCACAGAATTCCCAAAGTTTTTTTTAACAGTTTAGAAGGCTGATGAACTTGAACTTTTTTTTAAAAATGACTTTTTTAAAAAATAAGAAAAAATGGTAATATCCATGCTGAAATCATTAGCAAACACAATTTAAGGTTTTTGGCAATTACATTTTTTTTGGGAACAAATTCTGAGTAGGGACACTATTTGGCAATTGTTTTGCATTCTCTTCTCCCTAAAGCTGGTATGAGGAGAATCCTCCCAAATTTTTTCAAGGATTTTTCTCTTTCTCTGTGTTTTGTGACATTTATCTAAAACCACAGAGACAGTTTGCCTGGAAAGTTGGAAAAGATTATCGCCCATATGCCAATGACATCATCTTCGTTTCTCCTTCCTTCTCCAATCACTTCTTTAATATATTTTCCTTCTGACATATTCAAAATATGATTTGTTCATTTATGAAGCCTATGGAGGCCAAGATTTTGAGGGAGACATGCATTCTTGGAATAAGAGGTTAGGTATTAGGTAAATTATGTTCTCATACTTTCAGGGGAATTTGAGTTTAATTCACATCGTCATTTTTGTGTAATAAACCAGCTTGCATTTATTATTGAAACCAACAGATTTTTGTCATTTTATATGCATATCCTAAATATCTTTGTGGTAGGTAGACTGATATATGGAAGACAACTGCTGAAGGTAACTGAAAAAAATCACTTTCTCCAACATCTGAGAGAACTAGCTAAGTTGTATAAAACTTTGCTTTATTGTTGGCAGGCAATTGTAACAAGTGCTGGATTTATTTTATGAGTCCTAGGAAGTTGTTTAATGACTTTCATGTTTCTTTTATATGTCCTTTGATTTTCATCCCGTGAATTTGGCAATTACATATTAAGTCTCTTTCATAACTACCATAGTGGCAAAATTTTGAGGTGAAGTTTCCAAATTTAAAGTTTTCCTTCACTGATTGATTAGATCCAGGCTTTTGGTCCACTGTGGCACATTATATGAATAAGCTAAGAATTAAAAACATATTTGTCTACAACTAAAATTCTGATGTTCTATTCTAGTTATGAAAAACCGAGTTCTTGATACTTTTAATTACTTGTTTATCATTACAAAGCATATACTTAAATTATTAGCATTTTTGTACTTTGGAATTTTTTAAAGGAAAAAATGGATTTGAATAATAGCTGGCTGGGGAATTCTGGGAGTTGAAGCCAACCCATCTTAAAGTTGACAAGGTTAAGAAACAGTGACTTAGATTATCATTATCCCCTCTCTATTCTTGGATTATGTCTAAAATATTTTAGATCTGGCTTTTGATTTGTCTCTTCTACAAATCTGATTTTCTCTTCTATTGTAAATATAAAGGTAACAAGTGTTATGGGTATACTATCTGAATTCTTCAAGACCTCGCAAATCAGAATATTTGACCAGGCAAGACTCTGAATATAATTCTGAAGTGAAGGGAACAGACAGAGAGAAAATGTGGACCCACACAGAGATGGACATAACATTAAATTATTTTTTAAAATGTTTGATTCATTTGCATTAAAATTAAATGTATACTTTAATAAAACTCAGAAAGCTAAAAGTGATCACTTCTCTAATATTTCTAATTAAATTCTAATATAGAATTAAAACTTTTTTTTTTAATCCTGCTTTAGAGAAAATTGTAAAACAACTTATACAATGTTAGAAGCGTATATAATAACCAGCATAATGAAAACAAATTTGCAGATTGGCATGTAGGATTTTGGACATAGTATTAGTGATGTGGTTGAAAACTATGTTCATTATACTCAAAGTTTAAATCCTGAATGGTAGAAATAAACTGCTAGAATTCCTACAAACGGTACCTACAAACACTCTTTGTATGATCTAATAAATCTGTAACCACTTTTCCATAAATTCCATCATATTTAGTGAAAACCACTGCTAAATGTTTATTTGTCTTGCTTATTTAAAGCATTTTTATCATCCATGCTAATTTTCACAGAAATCCTGGAGTGGCTTAATCTATACAAATCTTTTAAAAGAAAAAATGTTTTAATTTCTGCCTTTTTTTCAGTTGTTTACAGTTGAGCAATTGCAAAACAAAGGATAAAAATGTAAATTTATCAGTTTTAATAGTTATGTTTTTCTTAATCATTGTCAGAAATACGTAATATAAAGGCCATTTTCTTTCTCACTCACATACACTCACTTGTGTTTTAAATCATATTTGTATTCTGCCTTTGAGTTTTGTTTGTAATTCATTGTCATTTGCAAACTATGTCTTTTTTCCATAGGATAGATTTGCTCCTCACACAAATCCATAACCTTCTTGCATGTTTAAGAAAATGAGATGTGTTTAAAATTAATAATCCCCTCTTTTCTATAAGAACTTCTTTAAAAAATCTTTCTGTGGATTTCATTTTGCGGATGGGCTTGAAGAAATCTGTTACCAAAATCTGTTGTTAAATTACTTCTCACACACAACTGAGAATATTTACAAAGAGACTCTTAATAAGCATCAGATATTAAAATCTAAGGAAACAAAGGGAGCATCTGGAGTCAACATAAAACACAATACTGTATACAAGTATTTCAAAAAGCCTTTAGGAGCCACTATAGCAAATATATTTTCTGGTCTTTATTTAATATATTGTTTGCAGTAATAAACATGCTGTAGTTGACTTCACCAACTTGCACATAAGATTGATTCAGATGTACATTTAAAAGAAGACCTCTTTTTCAATGACTGGCCATCAGAACCATTACTATGTGTTCCATGAATTTCACACACATGCTGTGCTAAGATGAACAATCAGTTAGTAGGTTTCTGATAATTGGTATCGTATAAATGTTGGGTACCGAATATCCATCAAAGAACATTGAAGAACTTCTTCAAAAAGACCTCAGCAATTATATGAAGGTATTAATAAATCTTGTAGGTTGTACCCTATTTCCCTGAAAATAAGACCTCCCTGGATAATAAGCCCATCAGCTTTTGAGCACATGCTCGAAAATAAGCCCTGCCCAAAACACAGCAGCAGCCACAAGGTGACCACGCTCGCCATCTCCTGCCCCACAAAAATAATAAGACCTCCCCGAAAATAAGGCCAAGCATTTATTTTGGGGATCAAAAGACCCTGCCTTATTTTTGGGGAAACACGGGTTTTCTAATCCACACTCAAGAACATGCTATGTTGTTTTTTTAATTGTCATACAGATTTTTCTTTCGCTTTTCCCCCCCTGTAATTTAGTTTGGTGAAAGCAGGTTTGCTATCCAAATTGTTTTTAAAGGAGAGACTTTCAGTAAAATCCGAATGAATACTCTAACTAACATGACCAGGATGTCTGTAAATATCTAACTGTACAGTGATTTCTGCAACCTTCTTGGCATCCACATCCTGAGGTTGAACTCTTCCTTCTGGACCTTTTGAGCCTGGGAAATAATGAGGAATCAAATTGGAGAAACTTCAAAGTAGAACTTTAGCATTAGCATCCGCACCGTTCACCACCTCCCGCAATAAAATTGGTTCAGAAGCTCAGTCCAGAAATTTGAAAGTACCCTGTGAACAGAAAAGCATCCTTTGCAGAGAAACCTTTAGCATGAATTGGGATTTGACTTCGAGAATAGAAGACTTGGTGAGCTCCTTGTGAAATGTAGTGTTGAGATCGCCTAAGTATAACTTTATGCAAGGTTTTCTGTGTGTTCATCTGGGTCATCAAAGGATAATCAAGGGTGAAAGGATTCATCTTATTCATATTTCTGAATCATAACAAACCACAGGGGAATTGTTATAGTTATATAATATTCTCTAGCTCTTCTGTTTCTTCTGTTTTATGAACATTTTACTTGGTAGTCAAAATTTTTCTGACCACATGAACATTCCGAGGTATTTTAATACACTGTATTCAAATTTTTGTCAGTATGAAGAAAATCTTACCCACTATTGAGATGATAAGATGTCATAATATTTTGCTAACAATCAGTATAGTTCCACAGACTTCAGTAGGTCTGGATTTTAAAGGTCCCAAGTTATTTGGTTTGCATTTCGGGATCAGTCCTGATACCTCTACCTTTTGTTACACCACTTAAAGATTATTTCACATTGCTTGTTCTTACCATGAAACTTGAGACTGCTGTTTCCTCTTCAGTTTGTTGTCACTTTGCTCCTATAAAAAAGAGAGCTTGCCGGAGTTAGGAAATCACTGGGGTGGAATTCTTGTGCCCCCATAGGGTGGGGTGAGAATGGGATTAAGAGGATAAAGAAAGTTGAGCAACTGTATCTATTAAACATATACGGAATGCCTTTATCATAAATAACCCTTTGTTTTTAAGAAATAATGAGAACATGAAATGTTCCAAATTTGACACCTACATTATGCTCCAAGCTGACACCCATAAATATAATTTGAAAGTATAATGCCATTTAACTATAGAAAGATTATTCACAGTTCTGTCCTCATCCCCCTTTCCCCTAGTGCCAGCCTTCAACATTCAAAAGGGATCAACTTATCTTAGAGATGTTATGGTAAATGCAGTGCCCTGCCTGTCAGATACACCCAACTTTTGCAATAAGAATGCTATGGATGGTAATGCTAGCTTCTATGGCATACGTGTAGAAAATATACTTCTTTAAGAAATGGTATTTTGGAGAAGATTAGGTATAAAATGTCTATTTAGGCAGAATATGTGTCTTGAGGCATAATTCTGACGTTGCAACTACTGAATTTATTTGGATGGCATTTTCCCCATGAAACAGATGAAGCCCATAAAGCTTCTGGAAACCTTGATTTCATAATGATATCAGCAGATAGTGTATTTTTCTAAGACACACCTTTTCTCCTCCTAATTGGGGCTGATAATTTGGGTGCGTCTTATACTCTGAATGTAGCTTTTTCAAAGCTTTTTTTCAGACCTAATG
>JANHFT010008567.1:144796-167099 GCA_032467955.1 Pseudoxenodon macrops
CCTCTTTCTAAGCAACGAGGGCTCTGAATGAATGAAACGCCAAGCGACTGGAATCCAAGGAGTGAGGTAGAAAAAGGTGAAAGGGCGCTTTGCTTTTGAGCAACACAATTCGAGTGAGTGGAATGTTTCGGAGCTGGTTTCTACCCAGACTGGCTTGTTTCAGAGGAACTGTGATTTATTTCATGGAAGGCTTGACTTGTGGTGGGGTGAGGTGGGGGTGTTGGGCCGAGGTGTTTTTTCCCTTTGATCCTTTTCATTGTCAGCGGCTAGAATTATAGCGACTTCCAATACTAGCAAACTAGTGACAAATGCTCTTACACCTTTGAGGACTTAAACCCGCCAGCCCCTTTCCTTTGTTTGAACGCCCGGTGAAAAGTTTTTCTCCAACTCTGGGAAACAAAGTTGCTTCCCCTCCTCCTCAGGATGACCCTTCCTGAAAAGATCAGCTCCTGAGAAACAGAGGCCTTTCCCCCCATCTTTTTCTCAACCATCATTTTCAGTGTTTTATTTTAAATTCTTCTTTGATTCCTTGCGTTTGGTTAGTCACATTTTTTTTTTTTGTGGGGCAATGGTTTTGCAACAGCTTTGTGTTTTAATGTGGTATGTTTTAGTGCTCAAGTTCACTTTAAATCACTGCAGGCTTTCGGAAATGTAATGGTCTTTTAGTTGCTGAGAGCCCGCAGCATGAACGTTTTAATTATTTATCCTCGTCATATTATATCATAACTTTTTTTTTTAATGCTAGCACTACATATATATGCTGCAAAGGTTCCAACACTGAAGGCTGAATAGGTATCTTTTATCCCTTGCTAAGTCATGCAAAGATGAATGCATTTGTCTGGCAGATGCTGATGAGCAATTCCTGGTGAATTTAAGTGAGCTCATTTACAATGGAGACACTCTACATACAAATGCTCACTTGGTAAAAAGCCTGGCTTTGATAATAGCAAACAGCATTTTTTGACAGGTCGTTCAACATATTGGTTTTTCTTTTAAATTGACACCCGATCAGAATCTATTCAGACAAGCAAGTGATCGTTTGTGCATCTGCAATCAAATCACATCACTATTATGGAAGTTTTTCAAGAACTACGAGAAACCGTTCTGCTTTTGCTGCCTAACAGAGTCAAGAAGGAGGAGGAAAAGAAGAAAATATTTTAAGCAATTGATAGGCCACAATACTGTCTAATAAGACAGAACTGAAGCATCATTTCTTTGCTTTTGTTAAACTTGTAGTTCATTTAGCCAACAAAGAGGTAGAAAGAACCTAAACATCACTCTATTCAAGACACAGGTCAACATTTTAACACAATAGAGTGGTGGAGAAGATATATTGTAGTTCCCTGTCTGCTTCCTTTTCTCTGTCACTTTGGTTCAAAGGATGAGCAGAGTGTTCTTCATTTGTGGTTAGTATGGAAAACACCAAAAGCTGACCAAAAGCATGTCCTGGTAGAAGAGGCTGCTGGTGGAATCGGCCAAGAGTCACCAGTGGTAACTCTATTAGCCCCTCTTTACTAGCCCAAAGCATTTCCTTGTTGGATGTGCAAAAGACAAAAGCTTCCTGTGGATCCAGTGTTGAGAAGGATGTTTTGGCAGAAGAGTTGAACTGTGCTTCCTGCTTTTGCTACTTGCCTCCTTGATTCTAAGGAGGCTAAACATTCAGGAAGAATCAAAGGCAAGACTATAGTTCCTCCATTCATCTGGGTTTCTGGCTGGAGGCTGCCCTAATAAGATTTTAAAAAGCCCAAATACTTTGGAAGAGGAAGACTGTGGGATTTATATATTGCATGTTTCATTTTTACACAAGTTTGCAGAAACCCAGGTTTCAAGAACTATGCATATTCAGATGTCTGAAGCAAGTTCTTCTTTAGATATCACCACATAAATAATATAAAAATGCAAAACTATCTAAAACTTCTTTTCCTGGCCGAACGAATTTAAAAACTGACGAGAACTCTATTCTGTTTCCTACAGTCTTCAAAACTTTCAATAATTTGTAATGCACTTTTGACATTTTCAGCTTTCAAATAGGAATTCTGGGCTGTTTTGGCCTTGCAGCCAATGCAGATGTACAGGACAATTAGTCAAGTATGATACTGGGTGGCTACACAAAAAAAAAAAAGGTCAGCATTAGCAACTTGAATAAGAGAAACAAGCAGCATTAATGAGCTGGAGTTAGAACACTAGATTCTCTTCAAATGACTGGACTGAGTACACCCACCAGGATTAACATTGTAAGGAATCCAGACCGGGGATAAAAGTGGGCCTTTGCTATATGAGCTTGCATTTCGGCACAGATTGCCAGCATATATAACACCAGCTGGTTTTCACTCTGAGGGGGGGGAAAAAAGCATAATAATGAAATACTAAGAGGCAATTATTTATATTAATAGACTAAATAATGTAGAACAGCCATAGCAACAAATGTGTAGGGTTACTTCCTGACTTTTAATCAGTGTTTAGAATTAAGACAAGTGGGGCATGATGGCCGAGTTCTGAAGCCAAAGTGACACGAAGGGAGGGGGAGAGAGAGACAGAAAGAGGGAGAAAGAGGGAGAGAGAGAGAGACAGAAAGCGAGCCAGAGAGAGAGAGAGAGAGAGAGTGTGCCAGAAGGGGAGAGAGAGAGACAGAGAGAGGGAGGGAGAGACAGACAGACAGATACACACACAGAGAGATCGAGATCACATGCCTTGCCTTTAAAAAAAAAAAAAAGATAGTGAGAAAGTAATTGGTTTCATTCACTCTTTGCATGGAGAAAAGTTTAATTACAACTTGAGTTGAAAAGTTTAAACCTCAGTTTAAAAGATGAGATAGCAAATGATGGGACTTTTTTCTAGCCACTGACTGGAAATACCCATCACCCATTCGGCATAAGTGACATTATGCAAAGCAGAGAAAAAGAATAAAAAGTAGTGAGCCAAGCAGATTAAAGGACAGGAGATTAAAAAAAAAAAAGGAAATGTGCCTAAATCTAGTATACACCGCTGCAATTCACAAGATCTCTCCACGTTTTTGGTCTTTGCAAACCATATTTGGTTCTCCTACAGCTATTAGTATCCACTGGTTCATACCTTGCTATATTTATGATCTACTATCAAAATATCAGAGTTGAATTAGAATAGATGATATAAGATTTGCTATATTTTCAGGGATTTTTTTTTAAAAAAAGAGATTGTTTCCAACAAGGGAAATATAGTGCTAGATGTGTGTATGTACAATTTATGTCTCTTCTTTTGCTTTTAAAACCACATACTGATACATGGCTTCCATTAAGTATATATTCTATATCTGTCTTTGGTCTGGTGTATATAATATAAAATCATTGAACAAATATGAAGAGGGGACCAAGAGCTCTAATATAATTGCTATGTGGGAAATTAAATTATTGGAATTATGACTGTTTAGTAGTGGCTAATGATTATTTGATCTAGCACTGGGGCAATTTGAATTTAAATCTTAGATCCTTATTTAATGTTTTATGCTGAATTTTATTCAATGTCTATAAGCTGCCTGGAGTTGCTTTTAACCAGTTTGGAAACATGCAAGTTTAATAAATAAATAAACTTAACATTCCTTCACTATTAAATCAGATCTCCTGAGCTGACAGTTTTGTACAACTAAATGTTCAGAAGTGATCCTTGGTTATAACAAATCTATTTATTTTAAAAAAATATACAGTTCAGAAAAGATAAAAGGTTCATCTCATATTTTTAAAATACCGTACACAGATATGAAAAATATAATTTTGGTGGACTTACAGTGAAGCTAGGAGATTCAAACATAAATATAATTCATCACTCTACACAAATCAATCTTCATTCTGCATCTCAGTAGTTCTCTCTAAAAAGTTCTTTTCTTTACTATCTCAAAGAGACAATCGTCTTATTACTTATTAGCATATTTATTTTACCTCTTTTCTCCAAGTAGTATCTATATTTCCCTGTTTCACAGCAATTGCTATGAGGGTTAAAGACGGGAAAAGCCGTTTCAGTGGAAGCCTAAGGCTTGTTCTAATACATCATTCTCTTTCATGATGGTCAACTAGAAATCTTTTGATAAACTCAAAAACAGGACATGTTCATAATAAAATCTCTTTGATAGACTAGTTGTTTCCTTGATATAGCTGCAAAACCATAAAAGTAAATAAATCTATTGGAAATTTAAAATAACTGACATTTTTAGCTGTGATATATGATGACTTGATATTTCAAGTGAGAATGCTGAAAGTTTATGAGATTATTTTATTTTTAAAAGCTGCAGTGTGAGATATTGGTGAATATACTGTTAAAAGACATGGATCCAGCCAGTAATAGTTGGGATCAAGTAGGGGTTTTAAAGAGTGGTTTCTTACACTCAAGCTATAAATTGTAGGCAATTAACAATTATCACCCTATTTGGAGTCAGGTGGTACCACAGTGAAATCAAATTAAAGTCTTTAAATGGGCTGGCAAAGTACAAGGAGTTATTCCAAAATATATTGAAACAAGTTCTGTATTCTATTCTTCCAATGAATAAATGCAATATTTGTTCAAGGCTTATCTAATTTGATTTGCTGGATTAGGTTTGTCTAATTTGAGAATTACAGCCTTGACAAAATTCAAAATATTTATGTGAAATAATTTATCTTCAGTAAAATCAAGCGACGCAGCATTTTTCCTCATGCTTGCAACTTAATGGATGATCAGAAGTAGAATTGAAAGCTGAAATGAAATTTTGATTCTTAAGTATACTTTTAAAAAGATTGGAGACCCCCTGAGATGAATCATGTTCCATACAGTTTTATTACCACGGTTTGGTAGAAGCTTAGCAGATCTATATTTTTTGCTTGGTTTTGTGATCCTCAAGAAGAAGCAACAACTATTTAGTCAAAAAAAATGTTGACAGGCTTTTGAGTTGCTCAATAAATGTCAGTTTTCCTGGGTAAACAAGCCAGGAAACACGACTAGAGGAGTTAAATCTACTTTATTGCAAGTCTACATTGTCAGAATCTTGCAAGTGCCAAGGTACAAACTTCCTGCCACCTCTTTTAGCCATCTGACCAACTGCTGTGAGTTCTCCCTAAGCTTATTTTTTCCTCTCTTGACCGTTAAGTCCTTGCGAACTCCCTTCTCTCTTCTCTGTTTCCTAGGCACCATCTCTTTCTCTCTGCCCCCAAGGTCATCCACACATTCCATTACTGTAGGCCACAAGTTCTAAAATATTTATAACTCAATTGCTCTTATATTTAATAGATGTAAATTAAAAAAAGTAGTACTGCCTATGTCTTGGAACCCTGGCTCACATCTCCATTTATCCATGCAGTTTATGGGTTACATTTGCCCTGTTTAGCATACCCTATTAAGTTGTTGTGAGGATAAACATTAAAAGCAAGACGATCCACTTATCGTGTCTTGTTCTTTGGAGGATGGGTGAGATAAAAACGTCATGAATAAATCCATGCCTTGCTGTTACATGCTTTAAGAAATAGTTTAAAGGAACTTCTATTTTGTAATTGTAAAGGGTTACCATCTGAAGAACAGGTAAAAGAATTAGTAGACGAAAACAAAAAATACCGAAAACATTCCTGGCATTGTGAAAAGTGGACCACACCCTGTCTCTCCCAAATTCTCTATCCTAAATTGCCTTTCAGAAGCAGCTACTTTAATGAAGGAGGGATCATGCATGCATGAGTCATGGTGAAGCTTGGTTGATGGTGATGGGCAAGAAATGTTCTGGGATGAACTGTGATAGTTCATCAGAGCTATTATATTTGCTGCCTGGAGTTTTCCAAAACACCTTATATTTAGCAGTGAGACTGATGATTTTAGATCTTAGTATTTTTATATTTTATTGTCTAGAACAGTGATGGCGAACCGATGGCATGCATGCCACAGGTGGCACATGGAGCCATATCGGTGGGTACACGAGCTCAGGTCTGGTGTGCAACTTCCGGACGTTGAGGGCCTCCGGGGGGTGGGGAAGGCCGACACCCTCCCCAGGCTCCTAGAAAGGCTCTGAAGCATGGGGAGAGCAAGAAAATGGACCTTCCGATCCAACTGGAAGTTGGCAAATGGGTCATTTATGGCCTCCAGAGGAGGAAGGGGGGAAGCCGTTTTCACCCTTCCCAGGCTCCTAGAAAGGCTCTGCAGCCTGGGGAGAGCAAAAAATGGGCCTATTGAGCCCATCATATCATGGCGTGCCGGGGGAGGGGTCACGTGCGCATGCGCATGCCCTTCCCGCATGGAATTATGGGTGTGTGCATGCCCCCGCTCCCCCCGCTTTTGGCACGCGATGGTAAAAAGGTTCGCCATCACTGGTCTAGACCTTGGGTACCCAACTAGCCAGTTCCCTCTCTTGGTGCCTTCCAGGATTCTGTCTATTTAAGGTGGGTTTAAAAAAAAAAAAAAAAATCAGTTAGAAACTAACATGCATACAATGCATGTTTTCTTCAAAGAATCTCTTTCTCAGGTCCTTAGAGACTTTCTTGGAAAATAAGAGTTATTGTAACAGCTTTTCTGAAATAGTTACACCTGCCCAGAACAAAAATGAATTGGGTTTTTTAGTGTTATCCTAGAGGACCACAGGAGGAAGTGGAAGCCCTCCCATCATGTCAGTCATTTTCTGAGAATGTTTAAGAGAGCCAGATTGAGCTAAAGATTAAGGCACCAGGTTATACACAATCACAGTCGCTTCTTAAAAACCTCCAGTGATAGAGCACCCACAACTTTCTGGAGGCAGGCTGTTCCACTGATTAATTGTTCTCACTGCCAGGAAATTCCTCCTTAGTTGCTAGGTTGCTTCTCTCCTTGATTAGTTTCCATCCATCGTTTTTGTTGTCTAAAGGTGGGATGTAAATAAATTAAATTTTTTTTTAAAGGAATGCTGATCATCTTATCTCAAAATACCAGCTGTTCCCAGTTACCTGACTTCTATTGCCAGCAAATATATCTGCAGTCCTCTAATAATCTGCCATTATTTTAAAGTCTTTGACAATGTTGCTTTTTTTTTTTTTTAGTAACTATATCCTGGTTGGATATCTCGCTGAACAACCCACAAATGGGGTCTTTCTTACTTTCTTTCTGGAAGAAAAAGTTAAACAGAGGAAATTGGGCAGCATGTATGGGCATGCTGTTTGGTCATGATTAAGCCAGAATTTCAAAGAATTATGTATTTGTGTGTGTGTTTCTCTCTCTCTCTCTCTCTCTCTCTCTCTCTCTCCTCTCTCCCCCCCTCTCTCTCTGTGGGAGAAAGAGAGAGAGAGAATGAGAATGAGAATACTGATTCTAATGGGGAGAAGATTCCCCCTAGGGAAAAGATAAAAACTCCTGTGAACTATAATTTAAAAAAAGACAAAACATCAGAATGCAGACATTTAACTTTTAGGCAATAGTTCAGGTTTGTGGTCACATTAATTCATTCACAAAGGTACAGACAATTCCTACTTGGATAACAGGCTGTTGACACTGGCCTGCATGCCTGCAATTGTCTCCTCTTATAAAATATTATTTTATGAAGATTTAGCTGTCTTTGGATTAGTATTTATTGTCATGTGGTTGCAAAAGTGCTTGAATTTCTTCTAAGAAAATAATATTTATGAGATTAAAAGAGGGGTATTGGGAGGGGGAGTTTATTTTTGCAAAGAAAATAGTTGAAGCTCCGTTTTTGCAACAATTAATCCAAATGTAATTAAGCATATTTGCAATTTGTTTTTTTTAGAGAGAGCTAAACTAGAGATTTCATATAGGGTAATTCCTGAAAAGTTTACTACAGAATGGTATAAGCAAAATAGCAAGCATATACAAAAATAGCAAGCTAATTAAATATGGGCTGGATGGCACTCTAATTATATGGACCATTCAAATGTTATTTGTCTATAAATTCTATTTTTTCCAGTCATTGGCCATGCTGGGTGAGTTGATCAGAGTTGGAGTCCAAACAATATTTGCAAGTTTTCAAGATTGCTTCAGCAATTATCATCACTTCTTCAGATAACTTAAGTGCTTTGTGACTAGATCTCGTCACAGAATCACAGTCCATTACTCTTATTTCATATCCTCAGTATGCTGTCTTTGAATTTGAACTACATATATCTATAGTTTTCCCTCAAACTGTGGTATCTCACATCATCTTCACGACCAGTTTCTGGACTCTTACAATATGCTGAAAAATAGATATTAACTATAGTGTGTATTTTTCAACATATTGTAAGTGTTATGTTCGGCGCTGAGCATGTGGCAGAAGAAGCGCATCTGATTGGGTACCCTGCCGGCAGCTAACCGGAGGAGAAAGATGTTGTGTGATTGGCTAAGCTGTATGACAGTTCGGCTATAAAAGAGCTGTCAGAACGGGAAAAGCTGCTCGCCCACTCTGGGTGTTAGCTTAAGAGCGAGTCACTGTTAGCTTGTTATGGTTAGCCAATAAACAGTTGTTGAACTGTTACCCTGCCTCGCCTCAGTCCTTGCCCGCCTTGTTCAGAGGTTCGAATACTGGCGACGATGGGATTTGACAGTTGAAGTGGCAGGTCAAGCGAAGTCACTAACAAAAGAGCTGTTGCACTGTGAGCTGAGCCACAGCAACGAGACATCGCATTACGAAAATTACCTCAGGCGTCCATCCTCACTGAAATGAGTGAGGATGGACCACATTCGCGCCTTTCAATCACAATGCGGAAACATGGGACTCATTCCTAGACCGTTCTGATACTGCAAAGGATCGGATCCTTCCCCAAGTGCTAGACTGGGTTTGGAGGGGGTGCCCCCTTGGGCAGATGACTACCGAGTTCCAGCCTTACAGGGCCAAACAGCATGAACTATCAGTCCAAAGGGGCTGTTTGCTGTGGGATAAGAGTCCAGAAACTGGTGGTGAAGATGCAGTGAGATACCACACTTTGGGGAAAAGCCAAGATTTTTTTTTCATTTAGAGGGAAACAAGTTATTATTGTCAATAGATAACACAGTCATGGGTTTATCACAATCTTTAATGATATCTTTAAGCACAGCTTTTTCCCAGAAAAATGTATAGGTAGTCCTACAAGTGTGAAGGACCGGTTGTATGTCACTTTTTCAATGCCATTATAACTTTCAACAGTCATTATATTAATAATTATAAGGACTATTTGTATGTTGATAGCCATTTTAGTCATGGCAGTACATCCCTATTAAAAAATTATATTTGTATAATTACATTAATAATTACATATTACATTAATAATTACATATTATGGCATCCCTGTCGGGGTGAAATTCAATTTCCCCCCCTATCGGCTCTGTGGGCGTGGCTTGATGGTCATGTGACTGGGTGGGTGGTTGTGGCCAAGTCGACGTCGCTTCTTTGCCCTAATGGCCTATAAAAAGAAGATATACCAATTAATATACACAAAACAATAAAAGAGGTACAAAAATACTTACATAAGAGCAATAAGACTCTTATTATCTGTTTCTAGCCATCTGGGCATTGAAGTTAGATTCAGTCAGATTTATGGTCGAGTGGGCCGGAAGAGGTGAATGGTGAGCAGGCGGGTATGGGTGGGGCCAACCAGGGGTGATTTTTACAGGCTCTGCGAACTGATTCAAATTGTCCCTACCACCTCTCTCGAGCTGGGCCGAGGTGGTTGAATTTCACCCCGATCCTTGTCAACCACTGAGGTCGGAATAAGTTTCTTTGGCCAAGGAACTTTGCAGGATACTAATCTTAGAAACATGTACCTATGCCAAATTAATGGACATTTTTATAAGACATCCTTGAATCCAATTGGTTTTAACATTGAGTTTTATTTTTGAAAGTTGTGTTGCATTCTATATGCACGTCTTTAAGCATTAAAAACTCTGGCATTTTAAGTAGCAATACAATTATTATAGCAAAAATATGGCATAGGAATTAGCTGTCTTGGGAACCATATATCTTTAGGAGGACTGACCAGCTTTCGTGATCAAACAGAGTTGGCTAGTTTCTGGTCCTGTTGAACATCTAGCATGATCCAGGAAGTGGGACTTCTCTACTGTAGCACATGCCCTCAGGAACATCCCTTCCCCCTCAAATTCACATACCCCCCATTCTACTCACCTTTAGTTTAGCCCTAAAGGCTCTTTCTCCACCCTTAGATTAGATTGTTTGGTAGTGATATGGAAGACTGTTTTTTCTTCTTCTTCTTTTTAATCTTCCCCTGGGGGCAATTGTGTTCTTTTCTTATATAATGTTGTTTTTCCTTCCTTTTTAATCTTATGAAGCTGCCCAAGAGTCATTGTGGAGTTAGGTGGCCTAGAAAGTTGATTGATCAATCAGTACATTCACTATTGCATAAAGATTTTAATCAAATGCCTTAAGTGATAACTTCAGTGGGAAGAAACACTTCCACTTTCTTCTTTCCCTGGATATGAGAATGTCTAAAGTGAAAGTCCAATAGAGTTAAGCTGTTGACTATTACATTCCTTTGCACAATTGGGAAGCCGAAATCATTGTTGCATCGTGGTGCCCAAAAATCCAGTCAAATGAGATGCAAGCAAACTGCAAACTTTTCTTCCCATCAAACAGAATGGAGGTAGAGGAGCCAGAAATATAATCCTTTCTCTCTTCCACAAGGATTTTTTTTCTTTTTATTTCCAGAAGAGCTGAATAAAGCTGTGTAAACACTGGGACAAAAGGGTAACAAATGTACAGAATGTGACATTTCTGTGCAAAGCTCAAATGTGCCCAAGGTAAGCACAGTGCCCATTCATCAAAGCAACAATGAACAATAGTACAGATTAGTTTCACAAGTATAAGGGGGCGGGAAGGGGGAAAGAAAAATCCTTACTCTTGCTCCAGTTGTAAAACCAAATTTAAAACTACTTTTTCAAATAAAATAAAAAATGGTTTAAAACCTGCTTGAGTTGCAGATTTTGACCATGTGGAAAATCAGAGCCAAACATTTTAGCAGAGTCTCCGCTGAAGCAATTCAATTCATTTTTATAATCATGATATTGATGTTCTCCTGGGTTTTAGCAGCTGAACTCTTAAGGTTTAAATAAGTAAAAGACAGGGATGCAGAGGTTAGCTAATTACATTAAACAAACAAACAAAATAGTAAAGGTCTTAAAACCTCTAATCTATCGATGCAGGCTAGCCGTGGTGTTTCTTGTTAGATTCCCTTGACATAAGGGATCAGGAGAGAAAACTGTAACCTACACCTCTGTTTATTTTATTTTACTTTATTTTATTTCGACCATGTTAAATTAGCAGCCCTCCAGACCTCTTGCAGAGAAGTACAACCTGTGTAATTGGACGTGTCACTGGGGAGTATGCTTGGATAAGCTGAGTCCTATTATGTTGACTTGTCAGGAACCAATAATTAAAGCTGAAGAGAGCAGCTCATTATGGACTACAAAATGATTCAAAGAGGATGAAGGATAACTCTTGAAGCACACCTGCAAAAAAAAAAAAAATTGGCTTTTAAAACTACCGAAAAGACTGGGGGGGATTGAGCATTTCTTTATTTTATGCTTCTATTTTTATACAGATATTTCAGTTGGTTTGTTGGGAACACCAGCAGTTGAAGTGTTCCGTGTGAGAAAATGTGACAGTCACCGACAGAGTAAATAAATTCTCTCCCTAGTGCTACCGTACAGCCTTTAAATAAAATCACAATACATGTCTTTCTTTCTTTTTTCTCCTCTTAGACCATTTAAATCATTTTTACTGGAAGCATCATATAGTTATTTGTTTGTTTGATTTTTGAAGAGGGTACACTTTCATTACTTGATGGAATTTCACTAGCTTTGTCAGAGATGTGTTCCTACCGGTTCGGACTGGTTCTATAGAGTAGATAGTAAGCCGCTGGTGACGTCACAGAACCGGTTCTTGTACGTGGATGCTGCAATCTTTTTTTTTGGAATTAAAAAAAAAATGGGTTTTTTTTTCTATGCATGCGCAGAAGCTGAGTTTCTGGCACTGCGCATGTGTCACCATCTTTAAAAATTATTTTTCGTACTGCGCATCCGCACGCGTGTGAAGCGTGCATGCGGCCACGCAGCGCGGGAGGAAGCAAACTGGCAGTGAGGTAAGTTAGAACCCACCCATGAATTTTGTTTCTTCAGTCCCCTAAAAAACAATGTCTGTGCCCACCACCTCACATCCCATATCTACTTTTAATAAAATATCCTGTATAGACATGGGTTCCTACCAGTTCAGACCGGTTCTATCGAGTAGGTAGTAAGCCGCTGGTGACGTCACAGAGCCAGTTCTGCTCCGTTGGTGCCGCCATCTTTTTTCCTTCTGTACATGTGCAGAAGCCGAGTTTCCGGCACTGCGCATGCGTTGCCATCTTATTTTTGGCCTTTTTTGGGGGGGGAATTTTTCAGAGTCTTTTTCTACTGCACATGTAGTAGGCATGGGAGGCAGCGAACCAGCGGCGAAGTAAGTTAGAACCCACCCCTGATCCTGTATCACATCCAGTAGATCATCTGTATCATGAGAGAAAGAAGAACAATTTAAACTCTAAAATAATTATTAGCCAAATAGCAGTACTGTATTGTTCAGAGAGAAATACTGTACAATCTCAGAAAAATATTTTATCCAGAAATGGAAAATGACAGGCCTAAATCAAAGTGGAACTGTGAGTTTAAGTTAAACGCTAATTATGATTCTTTCCTCTTCCAAGCCAGAACATAGAAATGCAACCTGAAAAGCTACACAGAAAAATAGATTTCTGTGTCACTGGTGTAAGTATTAGTCACTGGGACAAGTGGAATATAATACTAGCAACCAATAATGTATTTTCATACTTGAATCTGCTGCAAAAAGCAAATTTGGGATATATTTTTAGAGCAAATGTGGAATACAGGTGAAAAGTGTAGAACTTTTTTGAAGCAGTCAAATTGGCATAAAAATGAAACCCGTGAGCTGTTGTCTTTTTATACTCTCTGAAATTTTCTAAGATAGTTTTGAGGGTTTTTGGTTTTTCCAAGAATGCTTTCTCAAATTTGGAGTTTGTTTCTCCTCCTCCTCCTCCTCCTCTATCTATTCCTTGCCTCTCTCCTCTGTTGAACTTTAATTCTGGAACTGAGCCTAGCTAGAAGAAAAGCTCCTAGAGAAAACAGAATTATAATCCGTGGCTGGGAAAAGCTTCTGTATCCATTCACTTTCTCGTCTTCCCCTCCCCCTTCTCCCAGAATTTGCCCTCTACTACTGCATTTTTAAAGGTTTAAATCCCAGGATCTATTGTTATAAGATCCACTATGATTCTTTCGCCATCTTTTATCAATTCCCAAAACATGCATCACCAAGAACCATCATTTCTTCATTTGACCTACTGCTAATAGACCTTCATTTTAAAAGTAATTATGGTTTGCTTTTATAAGATAGGAAAAGACCAGCCATAGTTAGTTTTTTGTATTTTTCTTATGATTAAATGACCCTAGTTCTGCTTTTCTTCCTCTTTCTAACCTTTTCTGTATTTTTGTCTGGACCTTACACAAATACACGCAGTGTGTGCTGTACAAATGCATGACTACAATGGAAATGTTAATTTTAACTCTGCAAACAACCCTAAAGCTATCTAGAAATGCAAACATAACTATCTCCCGAAGATAACCTCCCTAAAGCTGATTATGAAAGAGCGACCTGTGACAAAAGCCAACAACTCCGAGGTGTGTCAGGTTTCTGTGTGTGATCATGAATGCTTTCCTCTTACGTTATCACAGTAATTATGATAATTTTATTCTTCAGACATGAGTGTGCCAGATAGAGATCTGTGTGAGAGATTGTTCCCCATAACCCTGGGTGCCAGGGATTCCAAACATTATTATTTTCCAAATCGGTTTCATGTAATGGTTTCCTCCTGAGAATTGCTTTTGGATTTATTCCCATTGAAGCACTTAAAGGGAAATATTTCACAGAGATAGTAATGATTCAGATGGAAATCTGTTGGTTCTTGCTCATAGATCTTTCCATGTCAAAGCAAACTTCTGATAAAATATTCTGAGCCTCTTCCAAGAAAGAACATTCCAAAACAATCCCTATGGGTTAGAAAAAGAGTGTATTTTTATTTATTTGTTTATTTCTTCATTCATTTAAATATATCAGCCACCCTATTTCAGTGCACTCTGGACCAGAAGCAAATTATATTAAATACTTGGTTAAGGTTAAGTCTGAATTTAACAGGCTTAACCTTACAGAAACAGGACAGGTTACTTAATTAAACATTTCTCGAACTGTGCAGTATTTATTTTATCTCTCTATGCATATAAAACACTCCCAAAACACTTCAGAAACTTAGGAAACACTAATAAGAATAAGAATAATAAGAACCAAAGAACAGAAAAATTGCTGTAGGCTGTGAAAATGGAAAGCATTATAAAAACAACAGAAACAAAGGCAGAATATAAGGAAAAACAGCTGGATGACAGATTAAATAGATGGAAAACCAAAGCTTTGCATGGACAACACTTGAAAAAAATTTGAAGGAAAATGTGACAACAATCTTACCATGGGCATGGCTTAAGAGGGGAACCATCAAGAAAGAAACGGAAGCCATAGTTGAGGGCCTGTGAGGTGTTGCCCTACATCAGCTCCAGCGTGCATGCACGCTGGCCAGTTGATTTTCGGCCTTCCAGAGGGTCAGGAAGGCCATTTTCACCCTCCCCAGAAAAGTGTCCTGAAGCCTGGGGTGGGTGAAAAACAGCCCAACAGGCCTGGAGTGAGGTCTGCACGCATGTGCAGGGGAGGCATTGCATTATGGGTGTGGGCACATATGCACCTGATCCCCCCGCTCCCCCTGCTTTTATGATTAGCCATCACTGATATAGATCATTCCAAGAATAGTTTTTTTTAAAGAAGAAGAAAAAAGCTGTTTTTGTAGTTTCATAAGAAAGTTACCAGATCCTCAGGCACTAGACCTTTTTTTTTTTTTTGCCATTTAATTGTTACCAGGTGCACTTCACCTTTAAGCAGATACTTCTGTTTCCAAACATTGAGCTGGGAGTTTGGATGATTGTCAAAATCAAAGACAAGGGAATACTTTAATGGTCAAGTTTTGATTGCTGGGAGTAAGAAAATTCAAGTTTTCCCCCTTGGCATTTTATCATTTAGTTGTAGTACAATTAATGATGTAAAAAGTTGGGAGTCAAATCTCTATTAAAACATCAAAAACAATGGCAATTTAGGACAAATTCCCCTACTTTAACATACTCCATAAGAATAGGAGGGGACAAAATGGGATGTTCCAGGTTTGCTGCCCTGAATGATGGGTTTGAAAACTAACAGATTTAAAAGATTACACATTAACTATTTGTTTTGTTTACATATTTTGATTTTAAATAAAAGCTAAGAGCTTAATAATGACAGCATTTGATTTAAATTACAAGAGAAGTAATTCCATGGAGGAAATTGATTAGAAAAGATAAAGAAAACACCAAAGATTAGGATTACTCAAAAAAAGTGCTTCACTTTGAACAAGAAAATTAATGACGCACTTAACTTTAAATAATTAGAGAAGTCACATCTTTTTCCAGACTTATATGTTGTCATAAGCTACTCCTGGTTGTCTCAAATTACTTTTGCATGCATAGTCACTTGGTAAAGGATGTGGCTGCTTTAATGATTTGAAGCTTAATATACCAGATGACACCAGATATATAGCTTAATATATCATATTTTTCTGATTATAAGATGCACTAGTGTATAAGACGCACCAGGATTTCAAAGAGGTAAGTAAGAAAAAAAAGTTTTTGTTCTCCCCGCCCCCAGGAGCACTCTGCAGACCTCCCAAACTGTCTGCACACCCAATGTTTTGCAAAAATGAGTCTGTTTTTGCAAAAAACAGGCCGTGCAAAGGGTTTGGGAAACCTGCAGAGTGCTTCTATGTGCTGGGGGAAGGTAAAAATGACCCCATTTTTTGCCCATTTTTGCCTTCCCCCAGTCCTCAGAAGCACTCTGCAGGCCTCCCAAACTCTCTGCGCACCCCGTTTTTGCAAAAATTGACCCATTTTTTGCAAAATGGGATGCAGGTGTGGGGCTTCAGGAGGCCAAAAATGACTGTATTTGGTGTATAAGATGCACCAACATTTCCACCCTCTGTTAGGGGGGGACGGAAGGTGCATCTTATACTCTGAAAAATACGGTATATTTGATGTTATCAAAATTGCAAGAAGCACCAAGGAAACTAAGAGCTTCTATGAGTGTGCATGTAAAATATTTTGCTTTGACATCCTCTCCTGAAATAAAAGCATCAAGATTTTGTCTTGGACAGTGAGGTGGATAGCATATACATTTAATAAATAAACAAAAAGAAAAAGAAACTGGATTCTGGTTCAAATATTATTTTATCTTTATCTTTTGATGATAATTAACTAACAAGACATGGCAATTGACTTGTCTCTATAAATTGAATTGAATTGAATTCTTTATTGGCCAAGTGTGATTAGACACACAAGGAATTTGTCTTTGGTGCATGTGCTCTCAGTGTACATAATGGAAACTTATTAAGGTCTTGGAAGCATGGTTGCGTAATAGTTTTTGAAAAATACAAGCAATTTGCAAGTTAAAATATACAAATGTCATTCAATTGAACAGTAGCTTTCTTGAAGTACCTTATAATGCAATGAATATGCTATAATCTATTTATCTCTAAACCCAAACCCAAACAAGAATGCAAAATGCAGTATCTATCCTGAATAATGTTGAAGGTTTCATATGTAGGGCATCCATGATACCGTATAATATATATACTGTTGTATTTTGATTGCAATTGGTTCTCTCATAATAAAAATACAGTATTGCCACCTGACGCACAATAAATCCAAAAGGCAATGTTAATCAGAATTAAAATTTTGTCTTTTGGATAGATAAAAATGTTTAAAAATAGGATGTTTTATTTATTTGTAATTATATATCCTGTACTCTCCTTTAGCATGTTTATAGCAGGGGAGTGTAATTGGCCAAAAATAACTGATTTTCTGGTTCCATGAGGTTACAGAAGTCATCTGCTTTATAGGGCTAAACAGCTTTGGATCACTGGTCAAAATAAATATTTTTTCATATCTTACAAATTCATCTCAGTGAAGGGCTGATTATTCTGTGTGGAAAAAACAGTCACGGGATTACATGATGATTGAAACATTCTTAAATGAATACAGGTCGTAGTCTGTGATGGTGCTGGTTAAAATTTACCTTTCGATAAAAGCTACCATATACAAAGGTGTTTGGTTACAGCAATACCAAGTGGAGCTTAATAACAGAAGCTATTTATATTGGCAGTATATAAAACTTGAAGCATTTTCTACATGCAATAAATGTTTGCATTTTGTATAATGTGGAATATTTTCTCCCCCAAAACATTGACTATCCAACACTTCATTCTAGAAGGAAAAAATTCAGCTCAGGTTCAAAGTCTACAGAAGAGAGAGAGAAAAAGAGCAAGTTTACTCTGGCAAATTCAATGCAGTCACTCTTAAGAGTATTTGTGTGACAGTGACAGACCCCGCAGGGCACAATATGTTCCATTTCCCTGAGTGTAACATCTGTTCAGTTGACAAGTCTCAAGCAGATTTTTCTGTTTGCAGACATAGCCTGGAAGCTGATAATCCAGCTGGTGTATTCTATTTCTAAATCACCAATTGTAACAAAATAGTAATCAAGAATTATGAGAAATCTTTGATGAAGGATAAAAGGGATATATTCTGTACACCTAATGTAAAGAAAAGGCAGTCAAATCTAGCTTGCATCAACAAAATATGTAAATCTCAAACAAATATACACAGCTTTTTCCAACATTCCTCTGAACCATCTCCACTTATTCCCACAGTGCCAAAAGGCAAACAACTAGGGCTTGCTAAAAACAGAGGTGGATAATTATTTTATAGAACAGGTTATTCTAATTTACTTTCATGATGTTTCAATGAACATCAATGAACCTTCATGGAACTACTTGTTACTCAAAGCACAGCATGTCATATCCTACATTCTTCTAAACGCTATTTCAAAAAAGGTACCAAGGCATAGCAGAGACATGATTTTTTATTATACAGTGGTTAACAATGAAAATACTCCAGAAATTAAATTATGAACATTAATCCTGTTTATTCTAAAGACAGCAGCTCTTTAAGATCATAAACACAGACTTGGAAGACACAACCCCTTTGATCTTTTGTTTCTTCTCTCACAATGTTACACTATTTCCAGATGGATTCAAGTTCTTTTGAAAAAGTCAATATGCAAGACATCAAAAACAAACAAGGAAGCAACAAAAAATAAAAGAGAAGGGAAGAACAGAATAGATTTTTCAAACCCTTCTTTCCACAACGTAAATTTGGTCTTGAAGTCCAAATTTACATATTTGTAGTCTACCCTAATACTTTTATTTATTTAAATAGATTCACCGCCTCTTGTGGCTAAGAAAAGCTACTCAATGGCCTAAAATAATTATAAATGATTACAAAAGTAGGTAACATCAAATCAAAAGTCCCTGCCCTGACTCAGGTTTTATTTTATTTGGGTAAAAAGGTGTCTGGCTAACTACTATAAGAAACGATGCTGTTCTTGTATTTTATTTTGTAAGTATTAAATTATGCCCCTCCTCCTTTCTTTCTTTGCTATATCCCTGCCAGGTTTTCTCATTTATTCCTGGCCTCTTTTTTCCGGCCCTGTCCATTTTCTGAGTGCAGACTTGGCCTGCCAAAATGTGGAAACCTGAATACCACACTTGGCGCACTAAAAGGCTGTCTGGCTCTGCTCTATAACAACAGAACAAACCAGACATTAGCTGAGCAACCACAGCAATTGTGAGAACTGCAATGGTCAATTGTATGAAGCCTATCTTTAATTAACATCTTGGGGTCCTCACGTTTCTGACTTGGTATGCTGATACCTTGTGTTCACCCACAGAACAAGCTACTGACTGGCTCAAATGGCTTGGGCTAACTTCTGAGCGAATGATAATGGAGAAAGCATTCGTAACAAATTAAGAAGTTGCCACAAACATGCGAATCCTGGCACTTCCTCAGTGCTGAAAGCACATGCTAACTTGATCCACATACCATTTCAGGCAGCTATATTTATATGTAGCATAATACAAACCACATTTACTAACATTTTCAGGTTCGAAAAATACCGCAGCAGTAACGATAAAAGTGAAACTAATATGGAAAGAATATGCAGCCCCTCCAAACTAATACTTATTTCATGGAAGATTATTTTTCTTTAAAAGGAAAAAAAACAAAGGGAAAAAAAATCTCCCATAAATTAACTCATGCATTGTCAGAATTACAGGAGCTTTATGTGGCATTCTATACTGCCATTCACACATCAACCTTAAACTTTAAATTATTATTAAAAAGTGTCTATTGTCCTTCTCCTTTAATACAACTTAAAGGTGGCATCTATGACCTCCAGAATGTTTCAACACAAATGGGGCAAATACGTTTTAACATTCAATTAGTGTTTTTAATCAGAAATTTTGTTCATGTCTAATGAGATATATCTTCCAATTAACAGGAAAACATACTCTAAGCATGAGCATTGCTAATTTATTGCTAGAGCCACCTCTTCTTCTTTGATGGGGAGCACACACAGGAAGTAACAATGACATCCTTTAAGAGGATGAACACTGCTATTACACTTTCTCTGGGTTTTTTTTTTTAATATGTTTATGAATGAGCAGGAAAACTGACACCAGATCTGCTCTTTGCAAAGACACAAAATTACATTAACCCGAACTAAGTGTAATGAAGTAAAAGGGCACTCGTTTAAGCAAACAAAATAGACATTACTGAAAGAGTGGTGGTGGTGGGGAGAATACTAAGATGCATATATACTGATTCCTCCAGTCACTCATGCAAAAAGGTTCATGACTCATGAAAAGGACTGGAGACTGTTTGGTTTTAAAATTGAAATGCAAAACTAAATTACAGTTTTAATTGAGAACTCAAGTCTCCTGCGATCAATCTGGAGGCTTTGGGTTCTTCTCCACCACTCATGCCTAAAGAATGAGAAATGCTTAGGTCTTAGGTGAGGGTGGAAAAGAATGAAAGAAGATCATAAAGTCCTCTCCCAGGATTTTTGAAAATCTTTACTTACCCATGCAAATAAATATATAGTATCCTGACTTTGCCTTCTGAACATGTAGATTTTTATCAGTCTTCACAACAAGGGAGTCAGGAAAGAAAAGATGATGCAAAATGTTCTTTATGCATGTTTGAAACAGAACATTGTGCAGCTCAGATGGATATTTCACCTCAGAGAATAGAAACTGAGTGAAGCAAGCAATGAATTCCCGATTTGCTTTTGCCATAATATACACATTTTTTGTTGTTCCATATACAGTGGCATAAGGATGCAAAAATACCCAAATTGGCTGAAAGGTTTAAATAAGAGAGGTATACTACTCTTAACATCCTAGACTGCTGCACTTTTATTTCACTGAAAGAGAAATCTCCAACACTGAGCAAAAATGGCAAAATATGTAAACCAAAAGTCAGTCTAGAACATACCGAACAGATTTATCACAATAGGACTTTCAAATCAAGCAGGTTGTCAGGAAAGACAGATGAAAATGACTTCCCTGATATTTGATGTCAGTAGCCAACCAGCTTTGTGTAGTGACTAAGGTATCAGGCTAGAAACCAGGAGGCAGTGAATTCTAGTCCTGCTTTTGTCAGGGTTCCAAGTAACACCCCTAACGAAAGAAGGCTTGAATTTCCTCAAAATTTCATTTTATTAGAAATGTCATATTGGCACATCTGGGAAAACCTGAATCTGAAAGCTTCCAGGTTTTCCCTACCCAAAGGAAAGTTCAAGACCCTGCCGAGCACCCACATGTCAGTCACATGGTCCAATGAAAGGACTGTCCCAACTGGAGATATCTCCCAGTTCTACCCAGTCAGGTACAGGGCAAGATGTCCTTGACTCTCTGAGAAAGGAATGTTATTATGACTATATATCACTCTAGCTCCATATCATCCCTCCTCCCAGTTTCCCACAGTAGGAAACGTGGTAGGCCTGAAGGTCTAACGAAAAGATGGCTTCCAGGCCTGACAGCTTTAGGTACAAAGTCAGCTTTGGGCCAGTCACTCCCTTTGAGTCTTAGAAGCAGTCAATGTCAAGCCAGTTCTGAAATCTTACCAAGAAAACTTCAGGGACTAGTCCAGGCACAGTTTGTTTGTTCATTCATTCATTCATTTAATTTCTATAGCCATCCAACACAATCAAGTGATTCTGGACCAGGAGTCATTAAAAAAGAAGTAATGTCAAAGGACTCTAGTTCAGAGATTTAGTCACTGGTATACAACTTCCCTTAGATTTGAAACCTTCACCACACTTTTAATATATTTTGTATACTGGACTACTGGGGCAAATTGTACAGGATTTGGAATGCATTTTTATTAGTCTTATTTCTCATCTATTAATGAAGAAAACAATTACCAAAAGAAGAGATAATGTATAATGCTATTGTATGTAAACAGAGAGCAAACCACACTTTTATGCACTGATGATGCAAGATGCTACCTAGTTATGTAATAAAATGTCTGCAAGCAAACTATCAAGCTCAGAAAACAAAGACACCACAGAAGACAACATTCAAAGTTACTGGATATAACTATGGTTATTGTAATGTTGCCTCTCCTGTTACCAAATATTTGGTACTGACTTCAGGACAAAGAACTTTCTGGAAATCTTCAAAATTAACATGAACGTTTTTTGGGAAATTATTCTGTTTTGAAGAGAAATTAGAGATTATAAATTAGCTCTGAAATTCCAGGATTTATTGCTTACAGTTGAGTATTGGACAGTTCCAATAAGGTCCTGGCTCAAGTTCTAGTTGGCTGGGAATGATCTGTTTTATTTTTTTTAATGATATGTTAATAAAATGTAATATATTTTTAAAATATTTTTTCTAATTGTTATGAGTGCTGAGTGTCTCCTTTGTAGAGAAAGGATACAAATCCAATAATGAATGTATATACTAATTTTAAAAGTTACCGTATTTTTCGGAGTATAAGACGCATCTTTTTACCCCCAAAAAGAGGGGGAAAACTTGGGTGCATCTTATACACCGAATGAAGCCATACCCAGCTACCCTCACCCTTTGGCCTCCCAGCAATTTACCTCCTTGCAGCAAACAGAACAGAGCCTGTTCAGCCAAGCAACTGATTCTCAGCTTCCCGACCAATAGCTGATTGAGACTGCAGGCAGGCCGCATGTGCTAAAACTGAAAGTGACACTAAAGCTGCAAGGAGGCAAATTGCTGGGAGGTAGAGACAGGCAGAATTTTATTTTTCTGTGCTAATCAGACTGCTGATACTGGCTGCAAGGAGGTAAGTCAATAACTAAATACCTATAGAATGTTCAAATTAT
>JANHFT010008567.1:180414-198724 GCA_032467955.1 Pseudoxenodon macrops
ACCACTCTATAAAGCCTTAGTAAGACCACACCTAGAATACTGCATCCAGTTTTGGTCACCACACTATAAAAAAAGATGTTGTGACTCTAGAAAGAATGCAGAGTGCAGAGAAGAGCAACCAAGATGATTAGGGGTCTGGAGGCTGAAACATACGATGGACAGTTGCAAGAACTGGGCATGGTTGGTCTAGTGAAGAGAAGGACCAGGAGTGACATGATAGAAATCTTCCAGTATTTGAGGGGCTGCCACAGAGAGGAAGGGAGTCAACCTATTTTCAAAGGCACCTGAAGGCCAGACAAGGAATAAACGGATGGAAACTGATCAAGGAGAGATTCAACCTAGAAATAAGGAGAAATGTTCTGACAGTGAGAGCAATCAACCAATGGAACAGAAGTTGCCATTGGAAGTTGTGGGAGCTTCATTGCTAGAGGCTTTCAAGAAGAGACTGGACTGCCATCTGTCAGAAATGGCGTAGGGTCTCCTATTTGGGTGGGTGGGGGTTGGACTAGATGACCTACAAGGTCCCTTCCAACAGTGTTAATCTCTTTAAAAGTTTCACATACATGTGGAGCTTAAGCTGGCTGGGAAATTCTGGAAGTTGAAATCTGTACATGTTAAACTTGCTAAGCTTCAGAAACACTGTGTTAGATTCAAAGTATCTCCTCGTAATGAAGGAAGGACAGATGCTAGCAAAACTCCAGCCTTTAAGTCCAGATAAATTACTAGCAAAAGCCTAGATGAGTTTAAGTTTAGAAGAGTGACTGACCCAAAAAAAAACCAGCTTTTTAACTCGCCAGGGGCTGGCAGAGGAAGCACTGTGACCCTTCACAGTAACTCTTACTTCTCGTATGATGCAGAGATCACTTCAAATAATCCATTGTTGAGTGAATGATGGGAGATCCAGCTAGGTGGACTGATTTTGAAAAATTCAGGAGGATCAGACCTGTTTAAAAGCAGGATGAGGGGCCACCAGGAAACCCACAGACTAAGGGGAAAAAGTATTCCGGTATAAGCAGTGGCAAACCACAACATGTCATTGCTATGGAACGTTTGCAATCAGCAGGAGCTGACCTCAAAAATGGAGAGTTGGGGACTGTTACTCCTAGATTTATTATTGTTACGGTACTAAGAGGAAGTTTACTCACCTGTGTGGAACCCGGTCAGGTCTTATTGCAAACCACAAATTAATACAGATATTTAATTCCTTCTCCATCTTCCTGATATGTCATTTTCCTGGATTTCTATGATCTTTTTTTAAGTTATTAGCCGATCCACCCTCAGGCGAAACCTCTCACTTATTCTCCTTCCTTTTCCAATTAATGTTTGCAATCTTTCTCCCCCTGCCTTGTTCTGCCTCTAAAATATCGTATCTTTGAAATC
This sequence comes from Pseudoxenodon macrops, assembly GCA_032467955.1. Taxonomy (NCBI): domain Eukaryota; kingdom Metazoa; phylum Chordata; class Lepidosauria; order Squamata; family Pseudoxenodontidae; genus Pseudoxenodon; species Pseudoxenodon macrops. The sequence goes on from JANHFT010008567.1 coordinate 181,795, forward strand.
TTATTTAGCGCTCATCACTTTTTCTCCTTACTGGTGGCTCTCTAGCTCTTCCTCAATTTCTCTTTCTGTGGTCCTCTGATCTGTGGTCGGGGATGATGGGGTTTGGAGTCAAACATACTCTTCCCCCGATCTCTGCCCTGCTAAGCAATTGCCTGTCGTTTTCCTCTGCTATCTTCTACCTCAGTGCTTCCTAAACCCGAGTAAATTATCCCAAATGAGGTAAAATTAGTTTTTCTTTGGGCAACAACATTCAAATCCTTTGCCCAATCACAACAGAGACTTTTTTGATCAGTGATTTTGGGGGATGAAGAAAAGAGCTTAGGAAGTACCATTGTGTTGTTGTTTTTTAATTTGTTTGTCAAACATATACAAGATAGCAGGTATAGGTATAAACATAAACAAAGTAAGTGCAGATAAAAAAAGGACAATAGGACAGTAAGACAGATACGGTAGGCACGTTGGTGCGCTTATGCATGCCCCTTACAGACCTCTTAGGAATGGGGTGAGGCTGACAGTAGACAGTTTAAAGTTAAAGTTTTTGGGGTTTGGTGTGAAACCAAGGAGTCAGGTAGTGCATTCCAGGCATTGATCGCTCTGTTGCTGTTCTATCTATAAAGGAGAATATGTGTAGCTGACCTGTGTGCTCCTTGGTCTTCTAGTGACTAGCACTGATGATGTTACCAAGCTTGAGTAACAAAAACCCAACCAAGCTCAGATAGTGCCTAGGATCCCTTATTGTTCTATGTATTGCATGCTGGTCTATCTAACTTGATCTTTCTCAAATTTGGCATCTTTAAAATATGAGGACTTCTACTCCCAGAATTCCCCAGCCAGCCAACCAATCAGCATGCATGGACTGGCTGGAGAACTCTGGGAACTGAAGTATATCTTAAAGTTGCCAAGTTTGATAAACTTATCCATCTTCATCTGCTTTCCCTCTTCTCTCTTTCCAACTTCTACCGTAGTATTCTTTTATCAATAATTGTTTTAAACTGAGTGGCACGTAGGAAATTGCTACTGGGACATAGTGTATTATATTCACATTGATCTTCCTTCTCTTCCGCTTTCTTTCCTCTCTTTCCTTTTTATAACTCTGCTAACTCCATCCAAGAAAATGTACTGTTTTATCTATATTTATAGGAGACCCAGGCTAGTCATAACACAGAGGGAGTTTGACAGCATTGTTCAGACCAATAATATTAATGCATTTTATTTAAAGACAGCAGTTATCACCAGCTACCTCACATTTCCTTCCTCAAGTCATGAAATCTTATGCCTTTGAATTAAATGTGTCCATTTGAAAAGATGCTACCATGCTTCTGATTTTGAGCTATCTTTGTAACTGTTAACTGCTCATATTTACACAGAACAATTACTGCATACATAAGTACAGTCATTTACCACAAAATATCTTCCACTTTGTATCTGCTCTTTTTTTTCCCCTGCCTGCCTGGCCCCACAAATTAGATGATTCTACTTAATCTGAATCAAAAGAACATTTAACAAAAAACACCTTTGAGATTAGATCTGCCTTCATACTACAAGTTAGATGCTCCTGAAAGGTTCTAACATCAGAAAAGTGCCTGGAAAGTCAGGATAGGAGAACAACAGAGTTGAAAGGGACCTTGGAGGTCTTCTAGACCAACCCCTTGCTACTGCAGGAGACCCTATACCATTTCAGGCAAATCTCTTCTTAAAAGCCTCCATTGATGGAGCGTCCACAACTTCTCTGGGGCGAGGCGTTCCATTGATTAATTGTTCTCACTGTCAGGAAATTTCTCCTTATTTCTAGGTTGGATCTCTCCATAATTAGTTTCCATCCATTGCTTCTTGTCCTGCCTTCGGGGGCTTTGTAGAATAGGTTCTCTGTGGCAGCCCTTCAAATTTTGGAACACTCTGATCATATCACCCATTTGCCAAACAGGACCAGATCAGTTCCACTTAGCTAAGACTGCAGACACCTTCAGAACATCAAATGTTCTCCATCCACATGTCTAAACTAATTTCAAAGATCATCTACACTAGATTAATATATCTTGTAACTGGCAGGTTCCTTAGACTAGCTTTGCGCTCGATCAGGGCGCCTCAGACTGAATTCCTTTTGAGGGAGCCTTAAAACTTCAAATTCCCTGTGCTCATTTTCACTGTCTCTCTTCACCTCCTCTCATTCAAACATTTTCTCTATCCATCATCTTAATTTAGTTCTCTCTCTCTCCCCACACACAAATGTCACTTTGATTAGACAAAAGAAAGGAAGAGAGAGCTAACATCTGTGCCTCAAACATCTGGATCTGCCTCTCCGGGTCTTGATCTTACCCCATCAACGCTTTTTATAATATCTTTTCATTTATTTTCTCCTATCTCATTGTGCACAAGAATTTACCCAAAAAAAATAAAAAAAAATCTCCATAATGACCCTTTGCAATTTCCCCTCCTTTACGGTGAGATGGGATTTCCTCCGTCACCCTCCTTGCCCACCGCAGTATCCGCTCCTTGCAGGTTTCCCGTCTTACTTGCAAAAGTTGGATGCTCAGGCGGGAACAGGGAACAGCCGCATTCAATCGCCCGCTGCTGCCTCTCGCAGTGTTTCACTCCTCCGTTCTCTCTCTCGACAGGCGTCTCTACCCTGGAGAGAGGAGGAGACAACCTTCTGGCCATCGGATTTCCTGGCTCAGATCAGCCCTGGCGTGAGAGCAAACATATGTGCCTCACAAGTGTGTGTGTGTGTGTGTGCAACACACACATACAAACCCACACCCAAAACTCATTCACTCCCTCCTTGGTTTGGAATCAGCGAACATCTGACACAATTGCCATGAGATCATAAATGGGAATGGCTGATAACCATCTTGGCATTTGTGGAAGAAGGATGCTTGGGAAGGCCTCTTCTTCCAACAGTCTCATCCTTTTTTTTTTGTCTGCGTGTGTTGTTCTCCTTTACACACACACCCCTTCACCTTTGTATGCAGACTCTGAATGGTGGCCTATATCTATCAAAACTTTGGATCAGAATAACAGAGTTGGAAGGGACCTTGGAGGTCTTCAAATCCAACCCCCTGCCTAGGCAGGAAACCCTACACCACTTCAGACAGATGGCTATTCAACATCTTCTTAAAAGCTTCCAGTGTTGGAGCATTTACAACTTCTGGAGGCAAGTTGTTCCACTGATTAATTGTTCTAACTGTCAGGAAATTTCTCCTTAGTTCTAAGTTGCTTCTCTCCTTGGTTAATTTCCATCCATTGCTTCTTGTCCTGCCCTCAGGTGCTTTGGAGAATAACTTGACTCCCTTTTCTTTGTGGTAACCCCTGAGATATTGGAACACTGCTATCATATCTCCCCCAGTCCTTCTTTTCATTAAACTAGACATAGCTAATTCCTGCAACCGCTCTTCATATGTTTTAGCTTCCAATCCCCTAATCATCTTTGTTGCTCTTCTCTGCACTCTTTCTAGAGTCTCATCATCTTTTTTACATCGTGACAACCAAAACTGGATGCAGTTGGTAAAGCTTATTTCTTTTTCTCTCTCTTGTTTAAATTTTCTAAAAGAAAGACATAAGAATAGAAGAATATAACAGTGTTGCTTAAGAATTATCCCCACATAGGCCCATTAAATTAATTGGATAATGCCTTTTTTAAAAGCTTATTTCACAAACTACATAATAGGGAAAATCAAACTATAAACAGGCATAAGATTAATTTAGACTTTCTTTAAAGAAAAAAAAATCCAAATCCAAATAAACAAACCTTCAGTTAGATAAATAGAGTATAGATGAAATGTGCATTTAATAGAATGATGTGAATTAGAAGAACTGACAAGAGGATAAACAATTTTAATGAGTATATTCTACAAATGTTAATAAATTGGCAAAAGAATTAGATTGAAGAACTGTGTAAATATTCATTCACTTTTTAATAGATGTTTTTAAAAGATATTACAATTAATCTTTTTTCCTTGCAATAGCATCAGAACATCCTAATTATCACTTGCTCCAGAAGCAAGATGAGAAAAAGATTGATGACCAGTGATTTTGTGGTAGAAAAATGTACCGTTTCCCAATTCTCACTCTATCTTGATTCAGAGAGCATACACGGCCATTTTCTCCGCCAAATACTTCCTCAACCTGAGGAATCTGAGCCTTCTTTCATTTCCTGTGTCCCCTCCAACCCCAGTGACTCTTCAATCAAGTATGTCAGCAACAATTTGCTCTTTGGGAATACCTTAGAATACTTCTTCAGTGGCTGAGATCAAGCAATTCCTAGAGATTTGGGTTTCAGGTCACCTTAGTTAATGACAGGTCTGTATGCAATTGGACCATATCCCTCAATAATTCCATCATGGAAGGAAGAGCATTTCTGACAAGTATCAAGGAGGCTGGATCAAAAGAGGATGGGGGTATTTCCCTAAATGAGATTTGTCCATCAGAATTTTGTGTGTTTTAGGAGCAGGTTCTCTAGAATAAGGAGGCAGTGGTTGTAATTCTCCTTCATAAGACTTGTTCCCTACTCTACAAAGGTTATGTTATTTGTATCTAAGATTGGACTCCAAACATAAATTGAGATTGCTGTTGTGTACTTTCCATCCAACAGCACAAGTCTAATCTAAATTATTAAATTCTCTTTAATTTAATTCTCTACTTTTTCTCATCTTTTGTCTTACTGTTTTTTTCCCCTTTTATCATTAAAAAAAATCATATGTGTGTATCCACTTTATCCTGTGCACAATGAGGATTTAAGCAGAATAGATAAGATCGTGCAGACTATGATTTATTCATGAGCACCATATTCTCATCCCTGGGATCTGTGCTTATCCAAGAACAGAGATCAGCTGAAAAGAACTGTCTAAAATGAGAGTGAAAGAAACCTAGGTGAAGATTACAAACATAGATCAACCTGGATTAGTGGTTCATTTTAAATTCTGGAGACTACAATAGCATCAGTCCGGAACGGCAGACTTTCTGATATGTGTTTTGTTGTTGTTATGGTCAGAGCATTTAACTTCTTGTTTGATTCCCTTGGAAAGATTTTATTGATGTTTGTAGTTTATGAACCATTGAAGGCTCTAGTAAAATGTTTTGGGATGAATTAACTGTCGCTTTTTAAAATCAACTTAGCTGTTACCTTCGCCATAATACAGTACAACAATGTTTACACGTTATTTGTTCCCTTTCAAAATATTCTTCCACATCTTCAAATCCTATGACATTTGCTTTTCATTTTGTTTACCAAATTATAGGAAGAGTTTTTAAAATGTTCTGAAGAACCACATGGTGTAACAGATTTTCCAGCTTCATCAACTTTTTTTTTTTTTTTTATAAAGACATTTTGCTGGGGGAAGGGAAAAAAAAAAGAGAAGACAACAGCCATGGATGTGATTGAAATTAGGAAGGATCTTGCTCTTATTTTATGATGTGAAGCATGTGTGGCCAAGGTTTTCATCTCTAGTTGCTATTTACCCCATGCAAAGAATCTTGAAATGAAAGTAATCTTCCAAATTAAAATAGAATGTGAAAGCTCTTGGTTAAAATCGCAAATGGAATGATACTGACTTCTAGCATTTAAAATAAATCCTTTACAGAAAAAAAATTGTAACATTTGATGTGTGTGTATGTGTGTGAGTGTGTAGTCCTCGATTTACAATCTCAATTGAACCCCAGATTTCTACTGCTAAACAAGACATTTGTTAAGTGGATTTTGCTCCACTTTAGGACCTTTCTTTCCAGACTTGTTAAGTGAATCACTGCAGTTGTTAATTTAGTAATATCATTGTTAAGTGAATCTGGTTTTCCCATGGACTTTGCTTGTCAGAAGTTCGCAAAAAGTGATCACAAAAAACCCAGGACACTACAACCATCATAAATATGAGTTAGTGGCCAAGTTTTGAGCATGTGACCATGGGATGCTACAATGGTCACAAGTTTGAAGAGCAGTCATAAGTCACTTTTTTTTGTGCCATTGTAACTTTGAATGGTCATTAAATGAACTGTTGTAAGTCGAGGATTACCTGTATATCACGGTAAATGTAAAAACGAATTACAAGCTAAAATAGAAAAAAGTTTAGAAGATGCAGAAAAGAGTAAAAGTGAAAGAAAAGAATAAAAGTAGAAGAGTGCAATGGATTGTGTGAATGACCTTGGAGGAAGAGGAAAAGAGATGCTGCTTAGGAATCAATCAGACAAGAGAGGCAGGAACCCCCAATAGCTTTATGATTAGATAAAGAAATGTAAGAAGAACCCGCCCTAATACATCAAACAGTTAAAAGTGACAGTAGGACATTTGTACTTCCAGACTTGCAAGATTCTTTTCATGTAGCTTTACAATAAAGTAGGATTTAGAGAGGGATCTTGGAGACTTAGTGCAGTCTTATGAGCCAGCAGTGTGCTGCAGCAGCCAAAAAAGCCAATGCAATCCTAAATTGCATTAACAGCAGAGATACAATCAAGATCAAGTGAGGTACTAATACCACTCTATAAAGCCTTAGTAAGACCACACCTAGAGTACTGCATCCAGTTTTGGTCACCACACTATAAAAAAGATGTTGAGACTCTAGAAAAAGTGCAGAGAAGAGCAACCAGGATGATTAGAGGACGGGAGACTAAAACATATGAAGAAAGGTTACAGGAACTGGGCATGGCTAGTCTAGTGAAGAGAAGGACCAGGGGAGACATGATAGCAGTGTTCCAATATTTAAGGGGCTGCCACAGAGAGGAGGGGGTCAAGCTATTTTTCAAAGCACCTGAAGGCCAGACAAGGAATAATAGATGGAAACTGAACAAGGAGAGACTCAATCTGGAAATGAGGATCTTTCTGACAGCAAGAACAATCCACCAGTGGAACAGAAGTTGTCTTCGGAAGTTGTGAGGGCTTCATCACTTGAGGCTTTCAAGAAGAGATAAGACTGCCATTTGTCAGAAATGGTGTAGGGTCTCCTGCTTGAGCAGGGGGTTGGACTAGATGACCTACAAAGTCCCTTCCAAATTTGTTAATCTGTTAAATCTGTTAATCTAATCCTGTTTCCTATCTGGTTTATCTGAGAGGGCTGACAGAGAAAAGAAAAGTCAAGAAAGACAATAATAAAAAACACTTCTAACCTTCATTACAAGCACAAGCTAATATATTAACTTTTCACCCTATTTTAAAGTTACAAGTAAGGCACTTCTCCCTATAGTCTAACTTTCATCTATACCCAATCCAGAATTCATCAAATTTTCAATCCTACCAAAGTCCATTAATAGTTGCCAGAAATATCAAACAAATAATTTATTCCAGATGAAACAGTCCAATTTCCTTCTTTTTTTGCTCTTCGCAATCTTATCCTTTTCGTCATTCCAATAGTATCACAGGATTTAAATCTTTCACTGTTCTTTGGCATTCAAGAGAAGTATTCACAACCTTTTCCAGACTACTTTTTAAGTCCCATAAAAGAGACATCCCCTAAGAACCTGGAAACTGGGTTACTACTTGAAGTAGTAGGCCAATAACATTGATCGCTAGCTCAATATCAATCCTATCATGATGAAAACTCTGCTCAATGCCATTTTCATTATTGATGTCATTTGCTCGAAGATGGATCTGCCATTAGGGCAGAACAGGACGGTTGCATTGTGTAGCAGATCTGTTTCTAGAGATGGTGGAAAGATCTCAAGGGATTTTCTGCCTGTTGGGCCAGAATAACCTGGCTGATCTTAGCCTCTATGTATCTTGGCTTGGAAAGTGGGGGCGGAAAGTGCTGTTGTGCCTGAAGCAATACAAACACTCAAGCCAGGATCCCATTATTTTAAGAATTTGATATAGTGTGCTTGTATGTGCTGACCTACATTTTTTTTTTAAGATCTAGAGTTTTCAGTCTAGTGATCATCTTAAGTAACTTGTCCTCCACGTTTTTGCTAAGTGGCTATTTAAGAATATTTATAACAATAAATATAACGCAATGTGGATAATAATTCCACGCAACCTTATCAAATCTGGTTGAAGAGTTCAGGTTCATTGTATAAAGCAAGAAGATAACTTCAAAAGCAAGGAGTTGGTTGCAACGAGGGGAAAAGCAGTCAACTAAGAGAACCTAAAGATCAAAGGCAAAATATCTGATTTTAATGATGCAGAACATATGGTTTGCCAAACTCTTTGGATTAAAGCAAATAGCTAATGTATTCAAAGGGAACTGAGGCCTTTGTTTGGATCCCAAAGTAGAGTGTCAAAGAACAAGAGGCAAATGTTTTAATTTGTGTTTTACTGGGCGGGGGAGTTGGATATGTAGTCCACATGGAAAAAATAGTTAAAGAAAGAAATGTAATGCAGTGTTGTGCTGGAATAAACTGACAATGAAAAGCTAGTGCAATTTTCGTAACAAATTTTCTATTCAAATAATTGCAAATATATATATATATATATATGAGTCAGTGATGGTTTCTGGTATTAAGAGTGACAGATTTATTTCAACCGCCCAACATTCCTGAGATATCTGTATTAAGTTCGATGTACATCATCATTTTCATTATCATCTTAACTGATAAAAAGAGGTGTAATTAAATAGGTTTAGCAGTATCAGGCTTTATGTGTGTATGTATGTGTGTGTATGTGTGCTTAAAATGGAGATGTGCGGCATGTAAAGAAGAGCTATTCAAAATAATGTTTGAGGTAATTTTAGTTCCATATTTAAGGTTAATGAGCAAAAATGCATATTTTAAAAAAAATAACTGAATTTTTAAAAATAGCATTTCCTATTGTCTCACAGCCTGGGTTCAATGGATTTGCATCGTTTTCTCTTGATTTAGGTTTGAGTGAGTGCATTTGCAATTTGCAAATCTGCTTTTCTATAATTTGCTTAACTCTGACACGACTGCACGGACTCAGCTACAAAATCACCTCCTAAGTAGCCTTGAGAGGCATAAATCTGATAAACGTGGGTTTGGATTTATAGTTGGGATTGCTTCCTTGGGAGTTAACCATTCAAATTTGTTCCACTTGACGATGAAGACTATTTGTCTCCTCAACCAGACTTGCTCAGTCTGATTTTATCCTCCAGATGCCTAGAATATTCCTCACAACAGCTTTGTGAATGATCTGTTGCGCATCTTTCCCCAGTGAGCAACAGGCTGCTGGACAACTATGTGAGGATGTACTAAAAGCTGACCTTATTGTCATGATATAATCCTTCATATGGACTCTAAGACCATGTTCTGCTGGATTCACTCTTTATCTGCCTCCAATGAGGCTCTAGTTGTCTTTTCTGGCATTTCATTTTGCAAAGTTTCTTCGATTGAGAGGCTACCATAGGTTGCTAGCAGCAATTAGTCCTATGCCCATTTCAGGGAGTGACCCAGGCATCAGTCAGGGAAAACGTTAAGCTCTTTCTGAAATCTATTCCAATCTATTAGAAGTCAACTGGGGCAGATCCTCTTGGGTTGTGGTTATTTAGTTAGTTAGTTAGCTTACTTTATGGTCATTGCACCTCATACAACGAAATTAAATGCCGTCTTCAGTGTACATTATAACTATAAAAATAACACACAAACACGCATCCTTCACCTTCTATCAGGGGTGGGTTCTAACTTAAACTTGCCGCCTGTTCGCTGCGTCATGGGCACGCACATGCGCAGTAGAAAACAATTCCCAATTTTTTTTAAAAAGGCCAAAAGCAAGATGGCGACGCATGCACAGTGCTGGAAATTCAGCTTTTGCACATGCGCAGAAGAAGAAGAAAACCCGGGGGGGAAATCAAAAAAAAGTTTTTTTCTAAAAAAAAAAAGATAGCGCCGCCCACAGACCAGAACCAGTTCCGTGACGTCACTAGCGGCTTACTACCTACTTTATAGAATCGGTCTGAACCGATAGGAACCCACCTCTGCCTTCTACACAATTGAATTGAAACCCCCTGATATTGCATTAATATTGCACTATTAGAATTTAATATTGTTACTGCTCAGCCTATTTGTCTCTTTTTTATTACCCTGTACCGTCTGCCAGATGGTAATAGTTTTAAAAAATGGGTGCCCAGGATTAGATGGATCATTAAGAATGCTCTGAACTTTCTTAAAGTAGCAGGGGCTATAAGGTTTTTCCAAGGAGGGGAGAAGGCAACCAGTGATTCTCTGGGCAATGATGTTAACCCTGTGGAGCACTGTCCTATCTGCCACTGTGCAATTGGCAAACCATACGCAAGTGAAGTAAGTTAAAATACTCTCTATGGTGCAGCGGTAGAAGGTCGCCAGAGGTTTTTCATTCAGTTGTTGTTTCCTGAGAAGTCTCAGGTAGTATAATCTCTGCTGGGCCCTTTTGAGCAGTGCTGCAATGTGAGTGCCCCAGGTCAGTTCCTCTTTTATAACAACAGCCAAAAACTTAAAACTGGCCACTTGCTTCACTCGGTCTCCATTGATAAGCAAGGGCTGGATGTCTAATCTATTCCTTTTATATTCCACTATAAACTCCTTGGTCTTATTGGTGCTAAGGAACAAGTTATTGTCTCCAACCCACGAAAGCACACAAAAGTGTGTATGTGCGTACGTCTGTATGTATAAGCACTGGCACCAGCAATTTTCTGTGCTGGTTTTGCTTGGTTGGCTGCCAAAACCCCAATTAGCAAAGCTATACATCTGCCATACCCAGAAATAAATGGACTCTTGCAGTTTCACAATTAATAGAGAATAAGCCTTTGAAAGAGTACCTTGGGCTAACTGCACGAGTTCTTGGTCAAACAGGTCAGGCAGAGATCAAGGCCAGTAAACAAACAACCAGGTGATGAATACAGAGAAGAAAGCAGAGACAAGATGAGACAAATCCAGGCAAAGCAGTATACGTGCAGGTCACGGCAGAGTTTTGAAGAATTTTTTCAGCCCTCTTCCCAGGGAGGGAGCTCAGTACATCGGCCCCTGAGCCTGAACCCAGTTCATAGGTGAGGTGCATCACATAGGGACTGCAGACCCTGCTGTTTGTAAGCATTTCTGTGCTTTTTAGCTAGATTCTCAGATTTATGAAGATCAGTTCAGAAGTGGGTTCTTAAAGGTTCTAACCAGTTCTTTAGAACCGGTAGTAACTCGCTGATGACGTCACGGAGCTGGTTCTTTCGGTGTCTCCGTGGGCACCGCCATTTTAGATTTTGCTTCTGCGCATGTGCAGAAGCTAATGTTTGCTTCTGTGCATGCGCAGAAGTTATTTTTTGATTGCTGGGAGTGCGTGAGGCGCGACCTTGAGCAAACCGGCAGCAAAACGATTCACAACCTACCCCTGGTTCAGTTGTTTGCTTCCGAATCTTCATGAAGCAAACCTGGTCAAGGATTAAGGAGCAGAACTTCTGTTTCTGGGAGACTGTCAACCTCTCACATTGAGTTCATGGGCCATGATAGAATCTCCACCAGCAGGACTGATTCTGACTCTAGTCATCCAGTCCACATATGCATATATTTTCTTTCAGCAGGGTCAAAATAGACTAGCTAAAAAGCAGATCTTGGCAAAGAACTGACAGAAGTAGCATCTGCTATCAGATCATGTTACAGTTGAACCAAAAGCTGAATTTAACATGTGACTCCCAGTATGTGTTACACTTTCATTGACTGGGTCAGTTCCATGATCACCATGAACTCCTGAGTGTCCAGTAGATTTCCCAAGACATGTCTGCCAGTCTAGTGATGGAATCTAGCAGTTCAGAGAAAGGATATCATTGTATACCATTGATTTTATTTTATTGTTTTGTTTTAACAACCTTGTAATCCCTTGCATCAGGGTAGAGTCAGGGCGACTGAATGAAGCTGAGAATTTACTTGCCAGATTCTCTTCCTGCTACCTATGCAAAGCTCACAGCAGATATTTTTCTTGCTCCCAGAGAGTGAAATATCTCTAGGATGGAAGTCCTAGACTTCTGATTGTGAGGTGAAAACTCCACCTCTAGGCACCATGTCGCTCAATATTAGAGGTGTATAATGAGGTCCAGATAATAAGAGCTAATATATCCTTCCAAAAATGGAAAAACTGATTGAACTTCCTTCACTACTATTAGCAATTGCAATCAGGAACCAAGTATCTGTCATACTTTGGAATTGACCAAAGTAGAGTTGTTGGTGATCCTCAAGCTTTGTTGCATCTGTTTTTATTTTGATTACCTAGTTGCCAAGTGTCCAGTAGCCGTTCACTCATGTTGTGCTGTCACTGTCATTGCAGCTACCATAAGCACATCAAGATGAGGGAAATGTAAGACATTTTCCAATCCTTTCTGGTGGACACTCAACCTTCCCACTCATTTTTCTGTGTTTCCCAACAATCAAGAATCTCAAAAAGCTAAACAAACAAACACGTCTACTCCAAACCTTAACAAACCCAGCAGTTCTTTCTGATGCCATTTTGGGAGGAAAGGAAAAGAGTTTTGATGCAAGATAAGTTTTGCTATTTTGCTTTCTCCAGAAACGTGCTGAGAGGAAGTTCTTATCACTTTGATAATAACGAAAGAGATATATGGAAGCATTTTATTAATATTCCTCTGACACATTTGTGGAGCACTAGTGCTTTTACTATTAGCTAATTCTGTTAACAGAAGTAGATGATATGACACTGAGGTTAAGTATTAATACATTCTATTCCAACTCTAATGTGTATTGACCCATTTTAGCATTATTTTGTATGGATGCCATTCAAATTAAATAAAATCTTGATTTTGGTTGTAGACCAGATAGGGTAAAAGTAATAAGTTAGACAACCATTACAATAATAAGTCAAATCTATGAGATATGAAACTTTTAAATGTAGCATTAATAACACCATGCTATAACTTTAAAACATCTTAAATGTAGTTAATATGGCTAATGTGTATAAAAACTATGAAGTAAAAATATAATGTCAGATATAAAAGAAAATAGCTAAACAATACAATCTTCATCTTACCTAATGGCTTGCTAGCTCTAAATTCGTGATTTTGCATACTGCCATATAAAGCATGGAGACTTTCTGGAGATTAATTAGAATTCAAGACTAGTAAACAGGAACATGGGTTAAGTTTGACTTCTGTAGCCTGGCAATCTGGTGGATATATTTTGCGAAGAAAACAACATGTTGAATGTCTATAAAATGAACACTAAACAAGTTTGTGTTCAGTAGCTTCTGTTTTCCAGACTCACAAGAGCATGATAATTCCAAGAATGAAGTTTTCTACAACTTCACTTAAAAAAATAATTAAAGTAGGCAAAGATGCATTACAATATATTCAGATAAACGCCATCATGGAACTTTGGAACTTCTAGTAGAGTAAATTATGCTGCAAATGATACTATGCCAAGAAGCATAGATTCTCCACCTCTAATCTGAAGATTTGGGCATTAGGTTTAACTGAATTCCAGTTTTGGTCTTCTTAGAAATGTGTTTGACTTCAAATCCAGTTTCTTGTCAAAGTAAACCGCACTCTGAGAAATTGTGAAATTTTATCATTTGATAAATCTCCTACCACCAGAGTTTATCACGCTGTCTGGTGCAAGGAGGCAGAACACAAATATCAATGCATGCAATTCCCCATTGTGTTTTGGTGTTCTGCTGTGAGGGAGAAGGTGTGGCATGGTCTCTCCCAAATTAAGAGCCTTGGCATCATTCAACTTCAGAGCATTCTTGCTACGTGTGCTTTAAGCTAAACTGGCATAGAGGTTAAAGGGAAAACAAAGACGGAGATATAAAGATCAAAGGGAACTTCAATAGCTTGTCATCACTACCTTCGTTGTATGGGAGTTGAAGAGAGATATTTGCTTCATCTTAGGTACTGCTGGCACGACAGGGCGGAGGCATTGTCTGTTTTCATTGACAGATGCTTACTTCACAGCAGCATTTACTTTATTGAAACCTTTTAGATTTTTCCCTGGATTTTGGTACCACTGCATTTTGCCTGCTCTGTTAGTTTAACATTTTTGGAAGACCTTTATTTAGATGCCATTGCATTAAAGAGAAAGATGGAAAAAATTATTAACCCATAGTAGAGAACTACTACCAGAGTACTTTCAAAGTAAAAGTAGTCCTTGACTTACGACCACAATTGAGCCCAAAATTTCTTTTGTTAACTGAGATATTTGTTAAGTGAGTTTTGCCCCATTTTATGGCCTTTCCTGTCACAGTTGTTAAGTGAATCACTGCAGTTGTTAAGTTAGTAACACGGTTGTTAAGGGAATCTGACTTCCCCATTGACTTTGCTTGTCAGAAGTTCGCAAAAGTTGATCACATGACCCCGGGACACTACAACTATGATAAATATGAGTCAGTTGCTAAAAGTACCGTTATAACTTCAAATAGTCAATAAAAATGGTTGTAGTCTACATTTTTGTTTCTTGTACTTTTAAAATGGAACAATGAATGACTTATCATTCATTAGTAAACCCAGTATAAATGTTTGAAGAAGTGTAGAATCTTTGTTTCTACCTCATAGCTGCCACAACACTTTTATCCATTGCTACTAACATCTATTTTTGCTATTCTGATATGGAATTATTTCAGTATAAGCTGAATTCCAAGCTGAAAAAAAGGCTTTGCAAAAGGCATAATAGTCAGAACAATTACATTTAATTATACTGAGCATAAAATATATGAGAAATGCTAAAATAAACATGAGTCTCCCACGCAGCTTTCAGTCGACAATCAAACATCATCTTATATTAAAACAAGGAATTATTAAGTAAAAAGTGTAATATCCTTAAGATAATTAACATCAGTATTACTGGATTTCAGCTTATCCAGAATGGGTTATGTGAAATGTGCCTTGCATTTAATGGAATAGTTCAATTCCGCTGCTTAATTTAACTAGACATACTTCAATTCAATAAAAATATATAAATATACATGCAACAATTTCCTTTTCCCCTGTACTAAAAATAGTCAACATAGAGTTGGAAGATCTGAACCTAATGCAAGCTTTGTCTTACATGCAAGTAGGATGCAGGCTAGTAAGACTACTAACGCTTTTGAACATTGGTGTTAGAAAATATTGCTGAAAATACCACAGTCAGCCAAGAACATAAACAAATCAATCCGGAGTTCTCACTTGAGTCACCAGTAAACAGGCTTAACTTATCCTACTTCAGATATGTTGTTCAGAACTTAGTGACTCTAATAATGGAAAAGTGGAAGGAAATGGAAAGAGAAGGCTACCAGAAGCAGGATGGATAGTGGTGATGGGAGCACTGTCAGAAAAACTGAAGGGCAAGGTTAGGGACAGATCACCCTGGAGAATATCTATATGGTCATTGAGAGTCAACACCAACTTGATGGGACATAATCACTCTTGCAATCAAGAACCATTGGGTTTGTCTTCCTAGCCTTTTCTTCTCGTTTTAAGACCAGTAGAACTGTGAAATAGATATTCTTTATTTGTGATGGTCCTAGAAGATGCTTGGAACAGAAAAGTTAGATAAAGGTTCAAATTATGGAACTGAAAAATAAATGATGTAAAGATTGCAATTAAATAATTCTTAGTTGGAACAGCACCCTACTGTAGGGCTCCACTGTACTGTGTTCTTCAGTTTTAAGAGATTTCTCTTGTATGAGAGTTTAGTCTTCCAGCTCCTATATCTGTGATGGTGAACTTATGGCACGCGTGCCAGAGCCCTCTCTGTGGGCATGCACGCCATTGCCCCAGCTCAGCCAGCTGGTCGTTGGATTTCTGGTGCTCTGGCAGGCAAATGTGTGCCTTCCGGTTTGGGTACTCTGTGCCAAAAAGGTTCACCATCACTGCCCTATATCATGTTATTTTTTCTCAAAGAGGTTGAAATCATTCTTGGATTTTGATTTCTGAGCTCCAGCCTTCTAGAATTTAGGAATCACCAAAATTAAAAAGGTATATAAAGTATGTATGGAGAGGAATAAGCCAACGAAGCTGAAAATAATGCCCCATACATTTCTTTCTACGTGGTTGAGAGTGAGGAATTTAATAAACTTGCAGCTTGCAGAATTTAGGAATTTATGCAGGGCTCGGATTTTTCAGATTTTGCTGAGCCTCCAACAAAACTTTAGTATTGATATGCTTGCTATGTGTTTAAATTATGATCTGGGCATTTCATATTTGAATCCTTGTTTTGATAAATCTGAGCTCTACCACACAACCTTATTGCAGATGCAAATAGAACCAGTGAGAAGAGATAAAAAATGGTGTTTATTAGTTTATTTATGTGATTTATCTCACCCTTTTCTTCATTTTTCACATTCACAGTGCCTATCTATCAGTAAAATGCCAAGCATAAAGAATAAAAAAATTCAAGGAGAAAAATTTAAACCAGTACAAACATTTCTTATAACCCCGTATATCAATCATTAGAGATTTTAAACATTCAGATTGTTTAAAACATCCTTAATGCTTTTAAAATGTGCAGTATTTATAGCATTATGACTGTCACTATTATTTAATCTTTGATTCCATGATTATGAAACTCACAATTGTTAATTGGGTACATTTTATTAACGGGTGACATGCTATCAAGCGTTACTTCATAAAATTTTACTCTCTCTTTACCTCTTCCTTACAGCTTTAATGGTTATTAAAATGCACACATACAAATATTTCTGATTTAATGATAAATGTGGGAGGGGAACCAAGACGTGTTCATGATTAGTGTTGTCTCTGAGAGAGAGAGAGAGAGAGAGAGAGAGAGAGAGAGAGAGAGAGAGAGAGCCAATTATAAAACTCTGCAGACGTCAACTAAAGTATGATTTGAACATCAGTTGATTTTGTGCTTTTGTACATTTTTGTACATTTTTAATACATAGAACTCTTGTATGAGCTATTCTTTCTAATGTTAGCACTTTATCACTTTATAATTACAGATATTGAAAAATGTTCCTGACTCTTGTTATAGTGAAAATGTAGACTTCAAACATGGCATGCTTGCAGACTGGGTGACTTGAATAGAATAGAATAGAATAGAATAGAATAGAATAGAATAGAATTCTTTATTGGCCAAGTGTGATTGGACACAAGGA
>JANHFT010008567.1:239879-256522 GCA_032467955.1 Pseudoxenodon macrops
ATGTTAAGATATAAATATGTACTCTGACAACAGATTTTGTAAGGTGCATGTGTGTGTTGTATAAATAAAATAAAAAAGTATTGTTAAAAAAAAAGAGAATGACTGGCCCAAAGTTAACCAGCCCAGCCGGCTTTCAGGTCTAAGGCAAGACTATAATTCACAATCTCCTGGTTTCTAGGCCAACACCTTGACCACTACACCAAACTGGCTTTCAAATGGTCGAATTCATTGTGATCTTCAGTGAGTGTCTTTAAATGAGCATGATGATCCTAGGTCTTTTCTCATGAAGGGACTCCTCATGGCATTTTGTTATTGGTACTATGTGTTGTTTGCTGCGTCTAGTCTTACACGTATCAAGAATAGCTTGACTGAATTCAGTTGGACAACTTTAGTCATGCCTGACTTCAATTTCAGTTATTTTAATGGGTCTGCTCTAAACATGACTAAGAATGGATTCATGCTCATGTCTTTCATCTTACATTACAAATCTTGATTTTCTGGGAGGGTGTCAGAAGAGAATAGATTATATCTACCCAAACTTCTCAAATCCAAAATCCTACTAAAAGGTCTCTTCTTTGAGATAGCTCAATGATCAAGTTACACAAGTCATTCATGTCAAACATATATAGGTTTACTTAGAAATAAATCCCATATGTTCAGCAAGGCTTACTCAGAGGAAAATATGTTTAGTACCACTGTCTAAGCCAAACATAAGTCATTTTACATTGTGCTATGTTGCTTTTAAAGCTAGTTGACAGCTTCATTTTGTAAGCGTCTTACCCCTTCTTATTTAATGTAGTCTAATTTTTAAAACGTTGCTGTAACGGTTGCCAATTTCACAGAGTATAGCTTTTTATTGCACTCACAAGAACTTAATATAACATACACACTTCCAGGAATTTATAAAAAAAAGTTCCCCCATTATTCTGGGTGCCCCCCCCCATCATTTTTGGCAAAAGAAAGAGTTTTAATGTCTCCAATAGCTTGAGTGTTTCATTCAGCTCTAGCGAGTGAAATAATAAGTATTAGCCTACACTGAATGTGTACATGTGACATATTTCCACTAATGGTTTTCCACTATTTTTTAAGCCAAATTTAAGCATCCATTTGCAATTGTAGATACTTAGATACTGCCACTCGGACTAACCTTATCATTGAACATATATCCACCTCAGCACACTACACACCTTTATCATTATTTATTATGTTTCTAATCCCAACTTTATTCCTTTTTCTGTTGTAAATAACAGCTAATTGGCCTGTGGCGGATTGACCGTGGTGGGTTATGCAATGGCGACTTGGCTTTGGCAAATTTTCCCATTTCACTTCACAGTCACATTGCAGGGGGGATAAAATATCCCATTTATAAGTCACACTCAATTTTACAATCTTTTTTGCCACAGATGTTTACCACATCATTGCAATTAAGTGAATCTGGCTTTCCCCATTAACTCTGCCTGTCAGAAGCTGAATGGGAAGGTCGCGAATGATGATCACATGACTCCAGGAATCTGTAACTGTCATGAATCCTTGCCAGTTGTCCAGTGCCTAAATTTTCATCACCTCACCATGAGTATGTCATCAGTATGAGGACCAGTTGTAAGTCATTTGTACAGTATTGTTCTAACTTCAAACAGTCACTAAATGAATGGTTGAAAGTCAAGAACTACCTTTCCTCAAGAACTTTTCCCTGAAAATAAGACTGTCTTATATTTTTTTAAACCCCAAAATAAGCGCTTGACCTTATTTTCAGGGAGATCTTATTATTTTGGGGTGCATGGACAAGATGGGGCTCCTCTTGCTGTATTACCTGATTTCCAGCTCCCTAACCCAAACCAGAAGAAAGGGTGGGTATCGCTGTGCATGCATTTAAATATTTTCAGGGAGGGTTTATTTTCGGGGGAGGGCTTATTATTCGGAGAGGTCTTACTTTCGGGAAAACATGGTATTTAAACTGCAAGAGATTCAACAGCAGACATAATTAGAAAGTTCAAATTGGATATTTTTTCTAAAAAAAAGAATATGGTTTTCAAATGTGCTATTCTTATTATACTGTTAAGCCATTATGACCCACACTCAAAAATTAAATTGCAGGTAGCCATCAACGTACAACCATTCCTTTGTCACAGTTCAAATTTACAACAACCCTGAAAAATGTAACTTATGATTGTTTTTCATACTTATGACTATTTCAACATCCCCAGGGTCATAGACCAGAATTCAGACATTTCGCAACTTGCATGCATTTATTATGGTTTCAATATCTTGGAATCATGTGGTCACTTTTTGCTACCTTTTGACCAGAAAAGTCAATGGGAAAGCCAGATTCACTTAACTGTATTACTAACTTAACGTCAGTGATTCACTTAACAGCTAGAACATGGTCATAAAAGGGAGTAAAACTCATATAACAACACTCTTGCTTTGTAACAGAAATTGTGGTCATAACCAATTTCATTGTATACGTGAGGTATACAACATAGGCTATACTACTATAAGCCAAGGACTCCTTGTATATTTTCTGAACCAAGATCTGAGCTCGAACTTAAGTGTTATAAAGATTTGCTGTCCAAAAACCAGGGTATGAAAACTAAATCAATTCATTTGGTTTACTTTAAATTCGTACTAAATATACAGAATGTGATTGCCATAATTTCATAATTTTTCTCCTTATAGCACATTAAATATTGCAATTTGGCCAGAACCTTTGTGCTGAGTGACCATCGCGTGCAAACATTTTAAAGGGTTCATGCTACTAATGAAATTGAGAACATTTATTCTTGCTTTAAGCAACTGAAAGATGCTGTAGAAATTGTTTCTTTAAAAAAAAAATTTCTTTAGTGGTCCTTGTAAAACCGCAAGATTAAATCAAGCAAGGACTGAGGCTATGAAATCTGTGGCTGAGATATATGCTGTGGGAGGGAATAATATAATTACTTGTAGCTTTTGATAAACATCCCAAATTTTGCTTCAAAGCACAGATGTGGCTCTAATAATCTGAACCATTTGCATTTTTCGATTAAACCTTTCTTGATTGCATTGCATTTGATATGTATATTTAAACCTCCATGTTCAACATTGCACTTTGATACAGAGCATATTGTTTGACTTTGTTCTTATGATCTGACAAGCTTCATTATATAATAAACTAGTTTAAATAAATCTTTAAAGACATAAAAGTGGTCCTGACAAGGAGAGGAAAAAATGCAACACACACAAATGATATATTGGTTAGATGTTCCAGAAGGAGTCAGAATTTGCTTCTTTCTTTCAGGCTCTTCATTCAGACCAAAAAAAAAGCACAATAACATATGTTTTGAATAAAGCTGTAAGGCATTTTCCAGTAACCAGGATTGTATTTCAAAAATGAGTAAAGTAAAACAAAAGGAAAACGTGTTTCAACATTTTATAAACTATTGTCACACATTGTTGCACACTTCCCACTGGAAGTAAATGTGACATTTATAATGCTGTTTTGTGTTTTCTTTTTCCCCTCCCAAACCTAACTCTTTCAAAATATAGATGGTATTATCCACCAGAATGATTTGTACTTGAGGAAACAGTTGGACTAATTAATTCCAACATCACGGATGTGTTAGGTTCCTAATAGTCTTGTGGGAATATGAGTTCCTTGCAATTTCTTAGATCCTTTCCTACATTTGTTCACTTTAGTCTCATCTGCTACTAGTTACTGATTAACAAGGCCAGACTTTGACCATTTGTTGTTAGCAGCATGAAGTTAGCATTGTGAGCCAGAGTTAAGGTTTAGGTCCTGTGTAGTTTCAGCAGAACACATGGCTTACATATTTCTTTTCCTCTATTTTTGGGATTCCCAGCATACTGCTTGTGGGCATTCCCTTGGCACCTTCTGCCACATATATTTACAAAAACGTTCCTGGCATCATCATTGTTGTTGTAAATAAAAGAAAGATGAATGGCTGCAACCAATTTTGGAAGTTTGCTTTCTGATAAGTGTCTGTTTATAACCCTACCAGGGCAGCCATTTTGGAAAACGTCAAGCCCCTAAGTGGCAGCCATTTTGTATAAATGGCAAAAGATTAGATTCAAAATGTTAAGGAAGCCAATGGTCTAACAATCTGGGGAGACTCCTAATTTTCTTTCTACAGGCACTTACAGCTATTTGTTTGGTGACTGTTGAAAGTTACAAGGAAATTGGAAAAAGTGACTTGAGCTTTTTTTACACTTATGATCATGCCATAGTTACGTGATTAAAATTCAGACTCTTGGCAACTGGCATGTATTTATGACTGTTGCAGTGTCCTGGGGTCACATGACCACCGTTTGCAACCTCCTGACAAGCAAAGGCAATGGGGATGTTAGAGTCACTTAACAATTGTGTTACTTACTTAATAACTGCACTGATTCACTTAACAACTGTGGCAAGAAAGGTTGTAAAATGGGGGGAAATTTACTTAACAACTGTCTTGCTTAGCAACAGAAATTTTGCCATCAATTGTAGTAATATGTCGAAGACTGCCTTTTAAGAGAAAGATAGTGGCATGGTGGAGCTACTTTAACCATTTCTTTAGCTTCTCTCTTCTTGAACTGAATTCTGCTTGTTAGTTGATAGGGAGAAGTCATTACATCAATTATTGCTGTAGTTGAAATATATGGATAAAGAGATCTACAGGACAATTTCATCCTTTATCTCTTTCCTGAAGTTAACTAAGAAATTCTTGGATTATTCTATTTAATTCTTTGGATGAATTTGATGTATCCTTCTGATGTATTTCAACATGCTGAAGAGAGAAGCACCATGAGGAAACAGGTTTAATTTGTACACTTTAATTCAGGCAAATGCAATTCGCTTTCAGTTTGTCGTAGATAGGATTGTCACATGAGTTTCGGTTTCAGATCATAATTTCACAAAGCTGCTGTTTTAAGGGATGTTGCAATAACTCACTGACTTTGATTTCTGGCTTAGGTACTGTAGTTTCTTTGATTCCTGAGCTGTAGTCCCTTTCCAACTAGGAAACAGTGCTTTTCTACAACCTGTAGAAGCCTTTATATAGGTCGTCCTCGACTTACAACATTTCACTTAGTAACTGTTCAAAGTTACAACAGCATTGAAGAAAATGACTTATAAATTTTTTTCATACTTATGACCATGACAGCATCCCCATGACCATGTGATTTACATTTAGACACTTGATAACTGACTCACATTTATGACAGGTGCAATGTCCTGGAATCACGTGATTCCCTTTTGTGACCTGACAATCAAAGTCAATAGGGAAACCAGATTCACTTAACAACCATGTTACTAATTGAACAACTGCAATGATTCCCTTGGGATGGAAATGGAAGCAAACTCACTTAACAAATTTCTCACTTAACAACATAAATTTTGCGCTGAATTGTAGTCATAAATTGAGGATTACCGGTATAAAGAAGTGTTGTCTTTATCTTTGCCTTTCATGTCTTCATTTTTTCCTTTATCCCATCAATATCTACTTATCTAGTGCTGTGCCTTTCCTTGATTCAGTTAATCATTTTCAGTCCCATTATATGAATTTGTGTAGATAAGAGGAATTCATGGCTTATCTGACCCAAAAGCCATGGAAGCTGTTGCCAAAGTCCCTTTAAATGTTGCCACCTAATTGTAATTTTTTTCTTATGACTGAAGAGTAAATATGTTTTAGCGTTGATTCTGTGTTATCATTTTAATTTCATACAATACTTTAACTAAATTGTATGATCTCATTCATTCTTCAAGTACTCAAAAAGGATTTATTTCCTTGACTGAAGTGAATGTATTGGAATGTAGAGTTGGCATAGAATTGACAGCCATCCAATAACTTCTTCTAGTGTTAGTTAAACTACTAACATTAAGCTTCTCTCTACTATTTTCTTGTGTTTTAATTATTTCAGTTGAAATAGAGACACTAAAGTCATATTAGCAAGCAAGTTTAACCGTATTAATTTTAAACGGATGCTGAAAAAGTGAGCTAAGAATACCTGGAATGATCAAATGTGATTATCTCCTTTTTCTTTCAAGTTTTGTTTTTAACCAGAAAACTCCCAGATCCAATTATCTTTACCAATCAGAACTACACAGAAGAATCATTGTCTGTTGTAATTGTGATATATGCAACCAATCTGGTTTTTATACTCAAAGCCTTTAAAACACTTGCCCATTTAAATGGTATTCCATAGTATAATTATCATCGTATTGTAATTGTTCTTTTAAAAGTTCTTTGTACTAACTTTAATGTCCCTTCATTATTCACATTTTCAAATTGGTTACAAATGTTTCCAAATCCAGTTGAAACTATAGAATTTCTGTCTGCTTCCTCACGTGATGCCATCTTCTCTTTGTTAAAACTTTTTGTCCTTGTGGTACTGCCTAAGAACATTTGTATCCTGTTATGATCAATTCATGTAATTGGGTGGAATAGCTGTGATAAGAAAACCATTGTGCTAACAATTGAATGGTGACCAGTTTTGAGAGTTTTCAGAATAATAGTGCATTTAAAAGATGCTCAAAATGTATATGTAATTTTCAAGAAAACTAGAACAAGTCAGGAGTTTATTTTAATACCTTTACAGAAGGCTTACTAAAGATAAAGAAAGGTGCTTATTAAATATGGAGAAAATTCTGATAGAAGATGTCTTCTGTGGTGAGGAATGAATATTTGTTACAAGAAGTTAAAATGGCTGTATATGTTTGTTTGTTGTGGAGAACTAAAAGCTGGGTATATTGGGCATAAACATGAAAAAACTATGTTGAACACATAGATCTTCCAAAGAAGAGAATGAGTGAAGATACACATATAGTGAAATAGTGTTTTAGGAGGAGGGGAAAAATTATGGTTGAATGAAACCATGGAAATCCTCACAAAGATGAATTTAAGAAGTAAAGACGGCTTGTAAGATAGAAAGATGTGAAGAAATACAGATATTATATATCTGATATTATGATAGCAAGAATGATAGCAGTGTTCCAATATTTGAGGGGCTGTCACAAACAAGAGAAGACCAATTTATTTTCCAAAATACCAGAAAGCAAAACAGGAAACAATGGAAGAAATCTAACCAAGGATAGAAGCAACCTAAAACTAAGGAGAAATTTCCTGACAATGAGAACAATCAGCTAATAGAATGACTTGTCTTCATAGGTTGTGGGTGCTCCATTACTGGTGACTTTTAAGAAGAGATTGGACATCTATTTGTCTGAAATGGTATGGGGTCTCCTGCTTGGCAGGGGGGTAGAATAGAAGATCGACAAGGTCCCTTCCAACTATGATGATGATGAAGATTGATGATGATAATGATGATATTTTCCTGCACATTGCACTACATTTAGCTATATTTCCTTCTGTTGTGTCTTAAAAGAATTATCTCATGGTGTGTTCATTTTTTGTGCTTTGCATAAAGTTACTTATGCCAAAAGCCAACAGTGTGATATAAATATGTATATCTACTCATTACATATGGGACACGGTTGCTCAGTGGCTAAGACGCTGAGATTGTCGATCAGACAAGTTCAGCAGTTCAAATACCTAGCACCGCGTAATGGAGTTAGCTCCTGTTACTTGTCCCAGCTTCTGCCAATCTAGCAATTCTAAAGCCCATTAAAAAATGCAAGTAGAAAAATAGGGACCACTTTGGTGGGAAGGTAACAGTGCTCCGTGCGTCTTCGGCATTTACTCATGCTGGCCACATGACCACAGAGATGTCTTTGGACAGCGCCGGCTCCTTGGCTTAGAAACGGAGATGTGCACTGCCCCTAGAGCCGGAAGCAACTAGTATGCATGTGTGGGGGACTTTACCTTTACCCATTACATGAATTGAGTCAAAATATGGTCACCCGTTCTTTCCATAGTACATAGTGTGCTTTTAAAAAAGTGATTTGACTTCATAAACAGCATAGCAAAACATTGCAAATTATTCTATAGTATCCAGGGTTAGAAAAAGATGCAAGAGTCATAGATACTCTCCATAATTTCCAAAGTGTGTTGCATCAGCATTTCATACTTTATATCAACCTCTGTCAGTCTGTTCTATAGTTAGTTTCAATTGTCATAATCCAAAGTAGCTTCCTAAATTTCTTTGTCTGATCAATAAGGCACTTGTGGTTCCCACCTCTCTTCTCTGATTATTTCCAAGGCCATTCTCACATTTAATTACACAAGTCTATCCACACATTCCACTAAACAATGGGCTGTTTTTCTTTTTGATGTATATCTTAATCTCTGCTATCTCAATCTATACAGTGATTTAAAATGAATGCAAAATACATAGGCAATACAAAGCACAGCGAAGATTAAAGTTCCTTGATAAGCATCAGTTTCAATGGGGAATCTATTAGTTTTACCATAAAATGTCTACAGCATAGATGGGCAAAGTGTGGATCACTCATTAACTTCAACACAGTCACTGATGGAAGATTAATATAATCTGGAAATTCATGCATTACCTACCCACAGCCTAAAGTCAGTGCTATACTTTGAATAAAATGGAGCATTTCAAAAAATGTGATTATCTGAAATTAAAGCAATTGACATATATCATAAAAAAAATTCATGCTCACTTTTGTATTCCTGATTTGAATGCTTGAAATGTTAAAGGTCACAATCTTAGATCTAATCTTTCATCTAGTCCAATATGATCTTAAAAACTAAACGTTTTGTTTGCTTGATTGTTTAATTACTTAATTATTCTTCATCCTATTTCCTACTCATGTTTCTTGAAAATTGAACTGTTTTCCTGCACACTATTTGGGTTTGCTACATAACGCTGATTTACAGTGGTAGAAACAGAATGTAATTCTAGGTCATCCTTCCATTTCTGTTTCAATAGATTTTTTTACTACAATATTAGGACAGAACTAAAAACCACTTAAAACTTAAACACCTGTTGTTTGTTTACATTGGTGTGACAGTAATTATGATTAGTTTATCATAATCTGTTCATAAAATGAAATTATATTTGTAGATAGGAGTCTTATTTAAAAAGAAAGATGAACTAATGAAACAAATAGCTGCAAAAGAAGATGAAATAGCAACTGTTTAGGATTCCTTAATGGAATTAAAAAATGTCAAGGCATAAAATATGTCAAGGCAACTTCTATGTGATAGACCAGCCACATTATAAATAGCAAGAAAAATGAAGGAGAGGTTGGGTATAACTAGGTTTTTTTACAAAAAAAAAGTGTAACCTTCTAAGAATTTTCAAGAGTTATGACATTATTTGTCTTTTCACAGAGGATTTTATTTTAATGATTGTGTTCGGCATACCTGTTTGGATACACAATTATTCTACAAACCTAATCTAACCATGAATATGTTAATAGGATTGCTTTAAGAACTTTGGAGGTTCTAAATAGAAGAGCATAGTTCTGTTGTATGGTTATGGAGATAGGAACATCCCTTGGGAATAGAATCTGCTTGGCAATTGGTGGTTTACAACAGCTTTCTCCTTCCATGGAATGATTAGATGGGTTGCAGTTCAACTGCTAGATCCTCAGGCTGTTTGCTCTGTTGTCTTTGAACTCTGGGAACTCAAAGGCCAGTATATCTGTCTCTGTCAACAGAAGGAGGATAACAGGCAAGCAGCGAAATAGATTTCATTTTTTCTTTAAGGAAGAAGCTGTTTTTATTCAGATGTATTGGACAATTTCATTTGCCACCTTTCCTCCCCCATATGTCTGCATTCCAGGTTGTCCTTTCAAAATTTGGCCCTTCTTCGTTCTATATACAGTGTCAGCTTTTACTATGCATAATGAACAGTGAGAATGTATTTCTAGGCTTAACACCACTTCAAGATACCTATTAAGTACTTTGGTCACAATCCATGCAAAATTATGCATGTTCAGGTCCTTTTTCTCTCTCTGCCAAAACCAGTAGGACTCTAGAGTTTGCTGCAATTCCAGTAGCAGGTATCACTCCTTCACACAGACAGGAATTTAATTTAATTCCTAGGAAAGGTTCATAAAACATTATCATCCCTGGTGAAAGGAATCCTCTTACCACCACCACCAAAAACAAAATAAAGCAAAGACATCACAAGACGGAAAAGTATGCAGTTGTGAACAGCTGATTTATGTAGTCAAATTGATATGCTGTCACTACGGTCTGAACTATTGTGTGATGGCAAACTGATGATAATAATTTTATCAATACACCTCAAACTCTCTTTAACTTTGCTCGTATGAGCTATCTTTATCCAGTAATTGTGTTGTATAGTCTGTGAATGCTTGAACCACCCATGTTCAAAATTGTAATCGATCGTGTAAAATAATGCAAAATCAATATTGTCTATGTCTAGACAAATAAAGGGTGTAAAAGGTGACATACTAATTTGAATGCTTTCATAGACCTTTTAGCGCTGAAATTAATACAAAGTTTTGGCTTGTCATAACAGATTTTATGTACTGTTTTTGTATACTGTACGCCAAGTGTACTTTGTGATTTTTGTTTGTGTTTACTTTAGAAAAACATTGTTGACCAGCAATCACTGAATACATGATAAGGGCAAGTGCTGAAAATGTTTTTTCTCAAGTTCTATATTGTGGATAATGAAACATTTTATCAGGCAGTTCATCAAAATGATTTAAGTTGAAAAAATGCTGGATATCTTAGCTTCGGCCCAGGTGATGTGTTCCTTCACCTATCAGCCGTCAAAAATCCATGATAATTGACAGATGCCTTAAACAGGTAGTTCTTGACTTATGTCCATAATGAATGTCATAGTCATAGGTTGTGACAGTCATAAAACAATCAGTGGTTGTTAAGCAAACTAATGATTCAAAATGGGTGCAGTGTTCTCCAAAATCACTAGTAAGTGCCATTTGGCACCACCATAACTTGTGATCATGTGACTGGGGAATGTTGCAAACAGCCATTAATAGCCCTCAAAATTTAATCACATGACTATGAATGGGCGACCATCAGAATAGGAATTGGGTCGTAACTAACTCCGAGGTAGGTCCCTTGAACAGCCTTTAAGCAACCAGTCAGAAGTTGAGGATGGCTTATAACATTTTCTTTTCTTCTATGCAATTGTGTCCGGTTCTTAAGACAGCTGGACAAGTCTCTGCGCTTTTCTTGGCAAGGTTTTCTAAAGGGGGTTAAAGGGTCTCCTTCCTAAGTCTGAGAGATAGTAACTAGCCCAAGGTCGCCCATCTGGATAATGCAGCACTAGACCTCACAGTCTCTCAGTTTCTAGTCTGATGCCTTAACCAAACTAGCTCTCTTTGTTAACAGTATGTATTACATAAATGCCTAATTTTACAGCCACTTGAACTTTATCCTGGCTTTGAAGACCGTTACACCCATTATGTTGGAAAAGCTCCTTCTCTTCTTCCCCTTCTGATACAAAATCAAAACTTTTTACCGTTATCACTTTTTTTTTTTTAAAGGAGAGACGGAGAGAGACGGGGGGGGGGGAAACATGCCACAGAGCAGTAACTGTCTTAGATCTTGTCAGCATAAACCAAAAGACAGAATTAATTTGTCCTATTTCATCCAAACAAAAATCCCCCATTTCCTTTTTTAGCAATGTGAATGAGCGTATGTGCACACATATCTAGCATTTGGTGAAAAGATACCAGTAAAGTGATAACATCTGGCTGGAGCAAATGGCTGCCAACGAAAGAACGGTTTCCTCTCTCTGGGCCTGACCAGAGTCTGATGTTATGCAGATGTGCAGCCAGGCCTGACTGTAAAAGTTATAAACATTGTCATAACATTGTTCGACTTCTCTAGTATTTCCTGTCTTCTGCTTAACACTTTATTACTACGTCTGGCTGGCTGCCAAGGGCAATGCAGAGTTGAGGGCCTCTGGCTTGAAATTTAAAACAAACCCAGAATTCATTGGGTTTCATTTGATATGTGAACTCTGATAACTCACACTTGTTAAAATAAAGCCGCTTACGATTCAAGCTAGATTTGCAAGGGCTTTGAAGGAGGGCAGCAAAAGAGGAGAAAAACACTGCATTTCCAATCCACCCACCCCTGTCCCCCTCCATCAGCCCTACTTTCCTTTCCTCCCCTTCTGCTATTTGGCATTCGGTCCCATAGATACAGAGGGTGGGGGCAAAGGGGGGAGACAAGAAAGAGATTTGGAGCAAGGAACAGCTGATTCAGAAGCTGGACAGCTTACAGAGGACTTGTGTTCATTTCCTGTATTAGATGCAGTTCCCTAGGCAGAGAATAGGCTTTTCTTTCAACACATCGGAGCACGTTCTTTCTCTTGGCTTTTCTTCAGATTAGAAGACCACATGAGGCTCATTGCCTGTAGAATTATTATTTTTTTAATTATATATATATATATATAAAAAAAAAGAGCAGGGAAGCAAAAATAAATAAGAAACCCATTGGGAGATTTTTGTGAACAGAAAAAGATTAACCTCTTTTAAAAGCAAGTTAAAACACACACCCAGAGTTATAGCTTTATTTATTTTCTTCCTGTACGGTAAACGTGATTGGCAATTTTCAACCACAGACTGTGGTGAAGATTGCATCAGTTCATGAAGGACTAAGCCTTGAGAGGCTTCCCTAAAATGATCTAGCGTTTATTGTATATTGGCAAAGGTTATGTCTGTCTGTCTGTTTGTGTACATATGTGTATATATATTCAGTCTCTTGCTTTAATATATGTGCTCATCAGTTCCTTTCCAGGAACTGGAAAAGACTAGTCCAATTTGTTAATCATATTCTGTACTCCAAATTAAATCAAAGCTGGGCCAGATTATTTAGAAGATCATTTTTCACTTTCCTTATACATGCAACTGTTCTGAATGCTGCTGCTTTGTTTAAACATTTTAGGAAACTTCCTACATGTCATAATAAACATGCAAGCATTTTAAAGTTGCAGTCATGATTTCACTTTCAAGAAAGTGTTCCTCATTATAACTACCCGAAATGTATTCTTCAAAGTGTCTCCATGCACAAGAAACAATCCTTGGGAAGCACTATCGATGAAAATAGCTGAAAATAGAATAGAATAGAATAACAGAGTTGGAAGGGACCTTGGAGGTCTTCTAGTCCAACCTCCTGCTTAGACAGGAAACCCTATACCACTTCAGATAAATGGTTATCTAACATCTTAAAAACTTCCAGTGTTGGAGCATTCACAACTTCTGGAGGAAAGTTGTTCCACCGATTCATTGTTCTAACTGTTAGGAAATTTCTCCTAAGTTGCTTCTCTCCCTGATTAGTTTCCATCCTTTGCTTCTGGTCCTGCCCTCAGGTGCTTTGGAGAACAGTTAGTATTCCCTAAGATGTTGTCTTTCAGGTGCATTATCACTTTCTATAATTGAAGGTGAAGGTTCGTTCTCCAAGCTTGTGGGTTGATTGCCGAACATTTCATTACCAGTTTAGGTAACATCTTCAACAGAGTTTAGGAGATGTTCTTCTGTTTATAAGGGCCTCAGGTGTGAGTGTGTCAAGTGGGGGTCTTGTGATGGGTCAGCTGTGAGTCATCAGTAAGTCTTGTGATAGGCCTTTGTATAATTTCTCACATTGACTGTTTACTTAATTTATGTGAGTTGAAATTCAACCCATCTAAAGGATATCAATCAGACGGTAAATGCTACAGGGAACCTTAAAATAGGACATCAATTTAGTGAAAAATGTAGGCATTTTTAAAAGTTTCAAATTAATACTGAAGAGTCATGTAACTGACCTTTGATGGACAATTCTAAGGAAATAAATTCAAAACCAACCTTTTTATGGCCACCAGCAGTTTAACTTCTGATATTTGGAATAGAGCCAGGAGTCCAACCTCAAGAAATGTCTACGGAAGGAGAGTAGATTACTGACTAAATAAAATTAATTAGAAGCCAACACATTTAGAAAATGCAAGTTATAGTTCCACTCATTAGTTTTAACTTACTAATTAAAATATGTTTGGTGCATGATATGTTCTAGCACTTTACTTCCACACACATATACGTTTTGGTGCACTACTCTACATAGCTTTAGGTTACAATAATGCAGTTTTTGAAAAATACTGAAAATAAATATATATATATATATATATATATAGCATAATTAATACATATTTAACATATTTATATTCAATTCTGGATTTTTCTTCTTGCGAGAACCAGCACGGACACTATTTTTATTTTAATAAATAAATTAAATGCCTTTATTATTAACTTTATTTTAAATCTATGATTTATATCTAAGCTACATACACACATTCTTTTTTTTTAATCTACTTTTGACCCAACATTTTTGTTTTTTGTTTAATTTTTAATTCCACTTCTGGAATCTAATCTAACAGCCAAATAAGGCTTTTTGGATTGGAATTTTTTTTTTATCTTTGCTTTACAGCATCAACTATAGCTCTGAAAAAAGATACAGAAAACCTAACAGTCATTTTACTTGACCAAAAATTTAACCTGACATACAGTCACATTTGAAGTACTAACTTTTTCATGTAGTCGTCCTTTGAAACTCAGTGCATGATTTCACAGTGCACTTTGAGGAGAGAGGAGACTGCTGGAAAATGGCATTTAGAAATGTTTTGCAAAGCTGGCATGTTGTAATTGAAAAATGTCATTCTGAAACCTACCCACTCGTAAAAGTATGTGGCATGTCTGCTTATTGTACTCTTTTGGCCAACTCCCTTGCATTTCTAGTAAAACCCTTCCTTCCTTCCTTCCTTCCTTTCTTCCTTCCTTCCTTCCTTCCTTTTTTCTTTCTTTTCACATTAAAATTCCTGCATTCTATTGACATCATTTGTGCTGTTATTTTCTTCCAGAGGGTATTGTTTATGATTTTTTTACCCAAGACTCTCTTAAGAAAAATAAAAGCTGCCTATTAAATGGGGGGAGAAAATCCTTATTTGGTGAGATTGATGCCTTGATTTGCTATCCTTCTAAAAGATTAGATCCCTAATAATTTTATAAGAATAGTATTCCAGAGTCAGTCGGCCTTTAAATTTAAATAAATAAATTTTGTATGGACAGATAATTTGCAAATAGCTTTTTTGTAGTTTTTTTATGGATTTGAGGTATTACGTGGATAATATTGATAGGTTAGTCTCATTTTCAGATCTTGAAGTTCATCCTTCTAATGTAATCATTTAGGAGAAAACACAAATAATTAAATGTTGGTTGAAGGTCCATGGGTATTTTGCTTGCTTTTAGACTGTTTCTAAAAAGAAGGAAACAGCTTTCCTACTGTCAGCCTCAACCTTACTGAAGACTGTTGTAAGACTGTGGATTTGTTTATAATGAACAATTTGTTGTGGATTTTCAACAAGGCTTCTGTGTGTGAGTTCCATGCTTAGTAAATATTGGTCTTTAGACTATTTTTCGACTGTTAATTTCCCAAGCAGAAAAAATCAATTTCCTTGTTATTGCAGTCGCATCACTTGCTTTTCACCAGCGGAAGCAAAATAAAAATCTTTTTTTTAAAAGGTAGAATGATTTCTGCATTCACCCACTCTTTTCTTTTCGGTTAGATTTTCACATTTCCATGAAGAGAAATTTTCTTTGGGATAGGTATTGTGTTTACAAACAAGAAATTATTGTTAGCATTTATATTGTCCCGAATTCTAAAAACTTTTTTTCTTTTGCTAACAGTGTAAAACTGAAGATGTCAAAGAAAGTTTGTATTTGATAGATTTCTATTTTGCTGAATGTTTTACTTGAAATAGAAACACGTAACTCTGAATTAACCAGCAAACAAAAATAAGCATGCATTTAGCACATCAAGGAAAAGGGGCCATCACAGAGTTGTTTTCCCAAAACTATCCTGCCCTTAATTCTTTTATGGCCACACTTGCCTTTAGTCAGATTTATTTATTTATTTTTATTTATTTATTTGTCAAACACATATAAGATAACAGATATAGGTATAAACATGATTATGAATAGAGGATAAGGATACGAATATATGGGAACAGTAGGCACATTAGTGCACTTATGCACACCCCTTACAGACCTCTTGGGGTGAGGTCAATAGTAGACGGTTTAAGGTTAAAATTATGGGGGTTTGGGGAAGAAACCACAGAGTCAAGTAGTGCATTCCAGGCATTGCCCACTCTGTTGCTGAAGTCGTATTTTCTGCAATAGAGTTTACATTAAGTTTGTATCTATTGTGTGCTCGTGTATTATTGAGGTTGAAGCTGAAGTAATCATTGACAGGTAGGATGTTGTAGCAGATAATTTTGTGTACTATGCTTAGGTCAGACCGAAGGCAGCATAGTTCTAAATTGTCTAAGCCCAAAATTTCCAGCCTGATGGCATAAGGTATTCTGTTGCGAGCAGAGGAGTGGAGAACTCTTCTCGTGAAATATCTCTGGACTCTCTCAATTGTATTAATGTCTGATATGCACTGTGGGTTCCAGACAGATGAGCTGTATTCTTTAATTGGTCTAGCAAATGTTTTGTATGCTCTAGTTAGTAGTACAATATTAGCAGAGAAGAAGCTACGCAAGATTAGGTTAACAACTCTTAATGCCTTTTTGGCGATGTTGTTACAGTGGGCTCTGGCACTTAGATCATTAGAGATGTGTACTCCAAGGTCCTTGACAGAGTGAAGGTTGTCCATAAGGTCATGTCCATTCAGCTTGTATTTTGTGTTCTGATTCTCGTGCTGCCCTCTTAATGGGTCCTTGATTTTTAGTTCTTGCTTTTTAATTTACTTATGTTTTAATGTATA
>JANHFT010008567.1:262601-281570 GCA_032467955.1 Pseudoxenodon macrops
TGAGGAAACTGGAAAGAAGGAAATAGCTTGTATTCCCTCCCCCTCAAAAGAAGAAGAAGAAGAAGAAGAAAAGAAATGGGTAAACAAACCTTCTCTTTCAGATGTTTGATGAATGGGGAGAGGAGAGACAAAGCATATTAAGCACTAGTGGAAAAATAGGTTGTCCTTCTTTGTTTAGGAAGATAAAAAGTATGCTTAGAAAAGCAGAGTTGAGTGCTTGGAACTATAGTAAAATAAATGTGGATAGTTTCTTTTAGGAATATTTTTTTCACTGGCATTATAAAGGGAGGACACTTGCATGCAAAAAGAATTAGGCAATTAAATATCTGTCAATTAGACAATTGATTCAACATAAAGTGACATATAAAAAGTGTGGATCTCTAATTATGATGATAATTTTGACAGTTATAATGAATCATTGATTTAAGAGCTTAAAAGCAAGGGTGTGTGTTACCTTACTGAGATAACAATAAATACATCTAGCTGAAGATTCCTAAGCAACAAGCCTTAATTGTCCAGTATTTGAACTCTAATGCTAGAAGAAACACAAGTGGAAAAAGATTGCATGCAAAGACAAAAGCATATTTATTAGTGGAAAATAGGTTGCCCTGCTTAATATGCATATATTCTTTTTGGAAAAATGTTGAATGTTATGAAAAAGTTCTCACTTTTGTGCTATAAAGACTCGCACCAACCTGGACTGGTGCGAGCTTTTATAGCATTGGATTTTTCCAATTCTACAATATCACAGCTTCCTTCACTGAACAATAGGGTTTTTCTTTTTTACATATCTTCACACAAAATTATATGTTAGCATATTGGCATTTCTGGCTATTGCTTTAGAATTTTAATAAAATTCATCTGATGCAATAGTAAATTGGACTAACATTAGTTTGGAATAGTTTTAATAGAAGATATTGGGATGATTTTTGACCTATCCTTTGTTCACTGATGAGTCCTTTAAAATTTGGTACATTTATCAATATCATGGCTTGGGAAATTGGCAGTTTGAAAAGGAAATATCTTAGCCAGATTACATTATCTTTATGAGAAATTGGGTAACTGGAATTTCAGTAGTTGATATTAAGGAATGACCATCAGTTATGCTTGATTTCATATAGATAGGAAAGACAAAGTTCTTTTTGTAACAGTAAAAACGTTCTTGCAAAAAAGGAAGTCTTAAATTTCTTACAATAATATATTATTCTGCAATACATCTGGAGATAATTAGTAAGGGTATGACAACATTAATAATAAGTCATGGGAAAATGAATAATGCAATATAATAATTTCACTGAAATCTATCAGGATTACAGAGGATAATTAAAAATATAATATATTAATTTATTGGATATAGAAAATAATATAGAAAAAGAATGTTAACCCAAATACATCATTGTTAACCTAATAAAGCACTCATAATAATTAAACGTTTCCAAGTGCACTTAGATACCATGAATATAAAATTAATTGCCAACGTATGCTGGACTAGTATTTAATATATTGATCAATATATTAAGTGATATGTTACTACACTAATTAGATTGGAATATGCCACCAATCAAACTCAGACAATCTGTTGAATTGACAAAATGTAATGACAACAATATTACTTATAACAGTAGCTAAAAGATCAGAGTCAATGAAGAAGAATTTAAGTAATGGGTCAAGATTGATATTTTTCCATCGAAAAACCATTATTTTGTAAAATCATTCTCCATTCTGGAAGTAAAGTTCTCATAAATATTTTTGTTTGCATTTTTCTCTCATTGGATTATCTTTGAATAAGATAATGGTTATCCATCAATATAACATTTTATGGTGCTGCGCAGGATTTCCCCCCCCCCCAAGAAAAATATTCAAATGTGTTCATCCTCCCTGCTAGGTTAGGAAATTCATCTATTTTTGGAGCGATGTAGTATCTTTTCACTAATTGTTTGTAAATCAAGCTGACTCTTTAGGAAAAACTGAACGGGGGAGATACCTAAAGATTTTGAAACACATGACTTTGAATGATAAATGCTAGTTGCTTGAAAAAACAAAAATAGTAAGAGTAGGCTTTACAGTAAGAGGGTTTTTTTCTGGTGTTTTTATTTAATGAATTCCAAAATAAGTTACCTCATTAGGAAAATAGTTGTAAGTTTCCACATTACATTATGAGATGGACACTCACTCATACAATGAGCGTTACAAGAATTACAATTCTTGTAAAATAATAAGGAATGTTTGCATGCTTACTCTATTCTGTACCTGTACTACTACAGAAATTATGTTTTTGTTACAATAGTGAAGAACACCACAGAAATGCTACCTTTGCCAAAATTATAATTGTCCTAAAGCACTACAGTATATATCTGTGATGGTGAACCTATGGCATGCGAGCCACAGGTGTCTTGCGGAGCCATATCTGAGGGCACGCGAGACGTTGCCCTATGTCAGTTCAATCTGATTTTCACCCTTCCAGAGGGCGGGGGAGCCATTTTTGCCCTCCCCAGGCTTCAGGAAAGCCTCCGGAACCCGTTTATGGTGAAAAACGGACCCAATGGGCCAACTGGAACTTCCAGTTGGCCCATTGGGCTTTTTTTCATGCTCCAGCTGATTTCCACCCTTCCAGAGGGCACGGATTTTCACCTTCCCAAGGCGTTTTCACCCTCCCCAGGCTTTAGGAAAGTCTGCTGAAGCCTAGGGAGGGTGAAAAACGGCCCAACGGGTCAACCGGAGTGAAGCCTGCATGCATGCATGAGGGCGCAGCATGTGGGGGGGGATTGTGTGCGCATGCACTTGGAGGGCATTGCATTATGGGGGTTGGCACGTATGCACACGCCCCCGCACTCCTCCCACTTTTGGCACACGATGGCAAAAAGGTTATCCATCAGTGGTGTATATATAGTCAACAAAAGAGCTTGACTGATAGTTCTATTCATTATCCCAAGTTGATACTCATATGTGTGTGCATGTATATGCATGTATAAATGAATCACTGTTCACTTATTTATTTGATCTACATACTCAGTAAGTAAAGGTAAAGGAGTCCATGAGGATTTTACTCTGCTGTCATTGCCGACTATAAGGAGCAGTGTCACCTCCATTTCAAGGCCATTGAGACCATGCTGTCTGAAGACATTTCCATGGTCATGTCACCAGTTTGACATCACAGAGCACTGTTATCTTTCCTCCAAAGTAGTACCTATTTATCTACTTGCATTTCCATGCTTTCAAACTGCTAGGTTGGGGCAAGGATGGGAGCTGGGACAAGGACCTTGGATCTCAAACCTTAGTTACCGTCTTTCCAGCCAACAAGCCCAGTGTCTTAAATGCTGAGCCACCATGCCGCCCTATTCCGTATGACAATCTATATATTTATTTAGAATGGATACAGTTTGGAGTTCACAGCTTTTATGTGAAAAGGAACCGAAGATCATTTTAGACCAGCCTTCCCAAATCAAGCATTTCCCAATATTGTTGGGTCTACAACACCTAGAATTACTAATTAGCATGCCTTACTTCAGATTTGAATAATAAAAAACAAAACCATGTGATGACTCAAGATTTAAATCCAAGTTTCAAAATCCCCTTCTTTTTAACATACATAATAACATTATGTATCATGCTTCTCTTTCCCACCAATGTTTTGAAAGCATGTAAAAAGTAATTTTTTCCTTGAATATAATTCTGATAAAAGAAGAAAGCACTCCCTTTATTTCCCCAGAAGGAAAGCCTAATATAGACCACACTCATTCTCTTGCATCATCAGTTGGTTAATTAGACCAATCAAAAAACAGGAACAAATATTGACTCTTCAGTCTCTACCTCCATTAAACCATCTATATCAATATTTACAAGAAACAGACCAATCTATTTTGGTGTACCTTTCATTAAAAACAGCCTTCTGCACCACAGTACAGGAAGCCATTTCAAACATTACAAAAAAATACAGTTTTAGTTTCTAAGTCAGGATTTCCTCAAAACATAATCATGATGGTTACGTCAGACTGCCAGCCTAAATTTTAGAAGTTAAAGCCCAATTAAGTCAGTGGGTCTTACTTCCAGATCGTTAGAATTCTAGCTCGTGCTGAAATTATGAGAATATTAACAAATGAACTTATAAATTGGGCCACCAAAAAAGAGAAAAATTATAGGATGACAACTAACAAAGCATAATAAAAATACAAAATAGTATTTTTTTTCCTGAACATGGTGAAGAACTATTTCTTTTTATAGAATAGAATAGAATAGAATAGAATAGAATAGAATAGAATAGAATAGAATAGAATTCTGTATTGGCCAAGTGTGACTAGACACACAAGAAATTTGTCTTTGGTGCATGTGCTCTCAGTGTACATAAAAGGACAAGATACATTCGTCAAGAATCATAAGTTACAACACTTAATGATTGTCATAGGGTACAAATAAGCAATCAAATCACACTAGAAAACAATCAATATAAATCGTAGGATACAAGCAACAAAGTTACAGTCATACAGTCATAACTGGGAGGAGATGGGTGATAGGAACGATGAGAAGATTAAGAGTAATGCAGACTTAGTGAATAGTTTGACAGTTTTGAGGGAATTATTTATTTAGCTGGGTGATGGCGTTCGGGGGAAAACTGTTTGGGGGGAAAAAACTGTTCTTGTGATCTTATGATTCCATTTGTCCAGCAGCTTTCTTTCTATATCAACAATCAACCCTGTTGATCCAGTAAAAGTAATGCTTGCCTCAATTGAAATATCCTCCTCACTTTCTTGTAGAAAGCCAGATGCAGTTTGCAGGGCTGGATAATTAAAACAAATCTTGAATAAACTGTTTCATGGAGATAGGAGTTTGATGGCTGAATATATAAAAATTGCAACCAGATGTTCTGCAGAAGCTACAGCAATAGAAAGATCACGAGCTCTTTTTTTTAAAGTCCAAAGTAAAAATATTCTAATTGAAGTTGTCAGCAGGAGTGAAACTAATGTTGCCTGCATTTGATTAAATAATAGTTTATTTAAAATTCAGTGTGGCCCAAAATTGGATGAGTCCAAACTGGGAAAAACTCAACTTCACTCCCCCTCCCCCTCCTTTTTGGCCTAAATAAAAGGGGGAAAATAGGATTTGTGAAATGTAAACAATTTTGAATAATATTGCCAGTTCCTGTCATTATCAATTGAGCATTTTCACCCCTACTGAGTTCGCCCAGCATTTATTTATTTTTTCAATCACTAACTAAAGAAGTACGTAACAGAAAATAAACAATGCAACATGGAAATCATAGGACATTGGGAGTTATTCTGTGAAAATACATGAAAAGTAGAATCTGTAATTTCATACAAAATTTCTTTATGTCTCAAAACTTTTAAAGAGTTTAGGAATTGTTCTTAAGAATGATTGTATGTTTGAAAACCATGGAAACCTGGGGGGCGAAAGAGTTTTCCTTATATTAGAATTTGGTATATTGTTAATAACTCAAATATCCACATGAGCAATAGAACCAATAGTAGTATTTTCCTGCTCATTGAAGAAGTTGCTACTACTTTTTCACGTTTTGCTACTACAACTCTTAAAAGTGCTTATTCTAGATCAGGATGATGGATTTAGGTATTTACGGGGGAATTAAAGGATTATTGCACAATGAACAGAAAATGTCAAAATATTGCAAAATATAATTGAAATTATTGAAAATCTCATGTAAAGCATCCTCAACCTAATTTAAAAAGCATAAAACAAATATAAACTTCAGCGAAATAAAATCACATGCAGTAGATTAATGTCACATTTCACAGTGTATGATCCTTGTCCATGAACTGGAACTGCAATTACTGAGGTTAATAAATATAAAGAGCCTCTGACAAAACTTCATCAAATCTCCATAAAATTTGCCCCTTGACAATACTTATTAACATCTTTTTAAAAAAAACAGACAACCACTTTCTCACAGTTGTAGCTTGAATTTTTACCTGAAACAAAACTCAGAAATAGGAACACATTTGAAATATTAAGAATATACTATCAGTATTCTTATTAAATGGCACCCGTGGGTGGGCTGCGTAGCCAGTCACAAAAACTGGTGAAGGCATTCAATATGTTCCTTGTGCCATCCAGATTAGCTCTCCAAACTTAAATGTATCTTGTTTAGGAGGCAAAAACAGACAGGCTTAAATTTGGAAATGTAATCTGGGTAAGTGACAAATAGAATATTTATCAAGAACTCAGCAGCTGTCATTCATTTTTATTTTCTGAGAAAATAATTGAATCCATAGGAGTTCCTGTAAATAAAGATGAAAGCAAAGATGCTGCCAAGGCTGGCTATTTTGCTTTTCAGCATTGATTAATATATATATATATATATTAAAAGATAAAGCCAAGCAAAACAGAGAAGCAGCCTCAATGGTCATCATCAATAGTTCTAGGTTCCAACCTGCCTTATCTTGTGAGAGAAGAACCAGAACATATCGCAAAGAAAAGAAAGGCGATTTGGTTTGGTTAGGTTTTCAACAGGAACCAGTGATGTTGTTGACAATAGTATGTATCTATTAATTATAGTTACATTTCACATCATCTCGTTGGATTGGAAAGTAGCTTCCATAAATTGACAGGCTGTTTTCATTTGGACTATAACCATAACCAGACATGTCAGCTTCCTCAAGATACCTGCATCCCGTCCCTTCAGTCCAGGCTTTGCACAGCTGCAGATGTGTCTCATATTTCTTAGCTATTACCCAGCAGAGAATGAAAACTACTCCCAGATTTTGAAATACTTCATAGCAAAAGCAAAGATTACTGATGATGGGAGGTCATCTTTACATTGCAAAGTGTTAGTGAAACTATATATCTTAAAATACTGATAGTATAACTCAAAAGCCTTCAATCTTTCAACAGTGAAAAGAGAAATATGGATTCTCTTCTGTAAAAAAAAAACCTGGGACATTTTAGTGATATTTATGCTAAGACAATTTTAGAGCCTTTATGTTGTGTGTGTGTGTGTGTGTAAATAATTTCAAAATAGGAGTATGTATCTAATGTGCGTGTATCAAGTGGGTTCTACTTGTTTTTGCTGCCGGTTCGCTCAGTGTTGCACCTTGAGCACGCATGTGTACGGCAATCAAAAATAGCGCATACGCAGAAGAAATCCAAAATGGCGGCACCTACGGAGACACCGAAGGAACCGACTCCATGACATCATCACCGAGTTACTACCAGTTCTAAAGAATCGGTTAGAACTGGTAGGAACCCATCTCTGGTGTGTATGTATGCGCACAAGAAAAAAAAATATAGAGAGAGAAAATCACACATAGTATAATATCATTAATATAAATAACAAGCTAAATGCTTTGGGACTTGTTAAATGTTCTGTGATGGAACCAGGCAGACATGCCTTTTTTGTCATAGCTTGTGTCCTCTGGAAGAGCATGCCAGAAATCTGATAAGCTCCACACTGCTGTCTTTCTGACCAAAACTTAAATATCTGCCTCTTTTCCAAAATACTGAGCTAAGATATGGTAGGAGTCCATGATGCAGTAGTTTTAATGTTATTGTATAGGTTGCCTCACTTTTGAGGCTTGAACAATAAAGCAGTAGGCTGAATCCTTCACGTGTGGATCTGGTTGCTTGCACATGACAGCATGGTACTTACTCAGTTTAAACAACTTTGTCAATAGAAATCTTAGCAATCTAATATTTCATTTGGGGGGGGGGGGAGACCTTAGTCTTTTATCCTCATACAAAATAACTATTAGCATTTTCTTGTAATTCCCGATAGCTCTTGCATTCAGTTTTCATTTCTTTGAATTGAACCCATTCTGGACACACACTGTTAAAGTAAACTTTGGGATATGTAAGGGAATGGTAGAATGTTACTTGACATGATTAATTCTGGCTAAGAAGCAAAATAAAAATAAAATAAAATCAGGAGATAACATCAAGAATTCAGTTTAAGGAAATTGCTCAAAGAAAGGTTAGGGAAGGGAGGAAATTCTCAAGTCTGATGTCATTCCACATTCATCCCTGCATCATCCTTAAATCCAGAAATAGCTAACAGATTCATTTATCTATGGAATCCCATCTCCTGCTTTCCCATCTGGTCAGCATTATTGTGCTACTTCAATATCATCACCATCTACGTTTTTGCTTTTTTTTAAGACTGGTATCAGAAACCATCCAGCTTGCTCAGTCTTCACTCTATTCCAGCCTTAATTTGTATTTCTGTTTTATCTTTTTTTTTAAAGTTTGTAGGAAATGTTGCACACCTTTTTCTGCATTTCAATATCCATTTTATTCACACTTTTTAAATTAGCTTTTCATAAAATAGTGGAATATATGTGTGTGTGTGTGTGTGTGTGTATTTCCTAATATATACATAAGATGTTTGTGATTATCAGTTCAATATAAAACAATATTAAACTTCATAGATAGATTTGTGTGAAGTATTAACTTAAAAGATTACGTTAAAATCTAAATTAAATACATTTCTACATTCTTACTTCATACATACCCACTATCATGTTTAGTGCTTAAGAGGGAATATGTATCCTGCAAGGTAACATGCATGAAGACAAATTAGTTACCTTTAATTTTGGGGGATATTACAGTCTTTAATAATACGTACTTTTGGAAAAAATGCAATTTTTTGTGCCTCTGAATTTTTTTCACGGGAAGTTTTCATTTAGTTAAGTATTCCTTTGAATAATATTAGCATGTTTCACTAACAATGCGTAGGTATATTTTGGATGGTAAGCAAAGTTATTTCAAAAGGAGGACAGTGTTTTCTGCACCAATTATTTTCTTACTAACCTGAGGAAGCTGGGAGTATTTGTACTCTTGTAAATCCCATATTTACAAGAATACAAATACTCCAAAACACAAGTACTTACTTTCATTTTGTAGACGGCAGAAGCAGATTTTAATATCAAGAAAACTTTTCAAAATTAGAAGCCATTCCTCCTCTTTTGTGACGGTAAAACCAACCGCTAGGGATACACTAGTGTTCCTTTATATTTCTTAGAAGTTTGAGTAAAGCTGTTTGAATTTGGATCTCTTGAATTCAAAATATCTCCTATTGAGCTTAAAACAATAGCTTCAGACAACGGTTTCAATTGTTTGAGCTTTAAACAGTTCTGCTCTGAATTTGAAACACTTCCAAAGTGGTTGAAACAGTTCATTTTAATGGGAAACAACTGTTTGAGACTTGACAAGATATTTCAAATTCATTTTACACAACACTACTAATTAATATTATATTCTTTGAACAACATCACAGGTTGTTTTTGTTGGGTTTTTTTTTTTGCATTATTCAAGAAGATGGGTTTCTGCTGTGAATAATTATTTACTGCCTGAAATTCAGGTAAAACAATATCAGGCATGTGTGTTCAGGCAAAGCCCCTTTGCTTGCAATACCAAAAGGAAGATTTAATAAACCAGAGTGAGTTGCTATATTCATGCTAATGTTGCTTCGCATAGACCTGCTTTATAAAGATATTCATTCAATTTCTTCCTAATGCAGGTTTGTGAGTGAAAAATTTCTCAAGGCTGGCATATGTATCTCAGTCACGTGTTGCTTTAGGACAACCTTTTCCGGACCGAGTGCCCATAGAGTGCATGTGTGTGTGCAAATGCTTTCTCATGCGCCCAAACCCCCAAAATGCAGTGTGCTTGTGCCCATGGCACATGTACACGTGCCTGCCTCATGCACCACAGACTTCAGTTGCATGTGCAGCAGAGACACAAAGACCAGCTGACTGGCAGGAGGCACGCACACATGCGCGGCGGAGCTGAACTGGAGCAATGGCTTGCGTGCCCACAGAAGGCGCTGAGTGCCACCTCTGGCACACGAGTCATAGGTTCGCCATCACTGCTTTAGGATAAAAAGTCTGTTAAATAGTATGAAAGTAGAAAAAAGAAATGCCCACATTAAATCATAGTGAGTATAAGGAGGGAAATGCACACCCATGTTGAAGAAAACCAACTATTTTAATCACTGCTTCCTAAATAGGTAGCTTATTCCTGATTCAATGGTTCTCAGCAC
The DNA here is from genome assembly GCA_032467955.1 of Pseudoxenodon macrops. Classification (NCBI taxonomy): domain Eukaryota; kingdom Metazoa; phylum Chordata; class Lepidosauria; order Squamata; family Pseudoxenodontidae; genus Pseudoxenodon; species Pseudoxenodon macrops. Next base: position 272,605 of record JANHFT010008567.1, read on the forward strand.
AAAGGGTGCCATACTAAAAATATATATGAATAGCATTTAAGAGAATCTGCTCATTGACAACATTTTCATTGGTCAATTACAAAGGCCATGTTTGGATTTGCATATATACTATACCAATACATTGATATCCTAGGTTCTTGGGAAGAATTCAAGTATGTGAAATCCAACACCAGCTAAAGAACTGGCGGTGTGATTCCACATTATTGGGCATATAATAATATATTAAACATGTATGCCTGTCCTATCATAACAGAGCAAAAGAGTTGGAAAGAAGCTTGGAGGACTTCTAGTCCAGCCCTTTATTCATGCTGGAAACCTTATAACATTTCAGACAAATGGTTGTCCAATGTCTTAAAAAATCTCCAATATTGGAGCACCCACAACTTCTAGAGGCAACTGATTAATTGTTCTAACTGTCAGGGAATTTCTCTGACTTTACAGTTGATTAGTTTCCAACCATTGCTTCTTGTCCTGCCTTCAGATGCTGCATATGTGAAGGGACCAGTCTGAATTTCAAATATCTACAGAATAAAAGCTAAGAAATATGTGAATTAGCTCCCTGCAACCTTAATAGAAAGTTGACATCTGCTTTCCATACATATGTTGGTTGAATACGTGATAGGTATATGCTGAAAATGAATGCCATCTTTCAACATCTTTCTGCTTTCAGTAACCCACAAACATTCTTTGGCTGAAATTGGCTGATGATCACAGAGCCCGTATAGGTTAAAAACAAGATATTTTTAAAAATATTAGTAAATAATATTTCCAGTTAAGACAGTTACTTATTCTCATGGTTTAATACGTTTCTCAGTTTGCTTTTTTTTTTAAAGTTCCTTGAGGAGATATAATTCGGGTTATATGCTTCAAGATTAAATGTTTTCCCCTCCCTATTTTCGCTAAGCTTTCTTTTCCCTTAAAATTAATGGAGCAGGAAACTTTCTGTTGGCATTTCCCTGGAAACTAAGCTGCTGTGGTTCAATTTATGAAAGGCAAGAATTATTCACAAACCTGGGAATTTTTGTTTCTTTTTCTTTTTTAAATCATATTTGGCCTTCTTTCAAATTATAAACAGCTGAGCCGATTTAAAGAAATTTTTAATTTTTTAAAAAAATACCTTCACATCTGCGCTAACCAATTTATATGCCAAATTTCAACCCAGTGTGATTTGAAACGACTAATATATTAAACACCCAACCTAGGAACTAAAATGGAAAATACTGAGAGACCCTTAACTGTAGTTGTCCCTTCATGCTGTGTTATTATAATGTATTCGATACAAGGATTCACATAATTAAAGATTGACTTAGCAGAAGTATAGTTTCAGTTATTGATCCTTTGGGATTATTTTTCCAAGTCTGTACAGGAAATTTGCACGGATAACTCCAATTAAAGCAAGTGGCATTGAAGGAAATCCAATGCCTGTCATTGGTGCTCAGTGAGTCCTTGCTTCCATGATGTTAAGAACTGTTGTTGGAGATTCTGTTATGGCTAGGATAAAATATGATTTTGTATGAAACTGAACGCAGATTTCCCATGATATACAGCAGGACCCAGTTCAACAGATTTGCAGTTTGTTGATAATGGCTAGGAATGACTTTTAGCTGTGTTTTTCAAGCTCATAAGGAGCCCTTTGTCACATTGCCGTCATGCTGGGTGCCTGCAAAATTAATACCTACCCTGTATGTGTGTTTCCAAAAGGAGAAATTGTATTTTCTGAAATTTGTTTTTGGAAGTGGAAATAACATTTAAGGAGGGCTGGAAAGCAAATGTGTTAGATAAACTCTTGGCTTGAAATAATACTTTTATTGGTGAGCACTCAGGAACAAAGGAAAAAGAACACACATTAGAAGAATTGCCTCTCAACTGATGATGTTAACGCATCAAGAATCAGAATTATCATGCACCTCTCCAAAGATTCAATTCCATCGAGATATTTGCTGCTAAATTCCATAACCTTCTTTCTGTTGCTGTCTTTAAGAGACTGTGCCGAAAAGGAAGCAACAAACTCTTATGTATGGTTTAAGCTAAAAGAACAAAACCAGGCAACATCAGTAGCACCATGTGGCACATTCATGTCAAACAACCCTAAAATCTATAGCTAGGCCATAATGTGTTCCATGTTTTCTTGTGCTGATTTATAGCTACAGTTTCAGCTCTGGAAATCATAAATGATGTGAAAATGTACAATTGGACGACTTTTGCACCTGATCAGTCCGGAAAGCCAAAGTCCCAACTCTTCTTTAATACAGGTTTTTGTTTAAATATTTCTAAACATGAATTGGATTGGACTGTCTTCCATAACATACTTCACTCTGGCAATTTTTCAAATAGCTGTTTAATCTAATCTAGGACATGAGTTTAGGGTTACCTTGAACAAAAGAGAGTAACATCAAAGAAATTGTACATAGACATGTACACTATAGTTAATAGCACATTTCACATCTCATAGAAGGGAAAGAAGGGAAGGAAAGGAATCCCTGCAAATTTTACTATTTTACTCCTCTAATGATTGCCAACTATAGGAGGGCAGAGCTCATTTCTATATCAAGGTCGTTGAGCCATCACTGTCAGAAGACATTTCTGCAGTCATGTGGCCAGCATGATGTTACAGAGTGCTGTTTCCTCGCCACCAAAGTGGTACCTATTTATCTAATCGCATTTGCATGCTTTCGAACTACTAGGTGAGCAGAAGCTAGGTGAAGACGGGTGATTACCCTGTTGTGCGACACTCAGGTGTCAAATCTAGGCTGTCAGCTTTTGAGCCAACAAGCCCAGCATCTTAACCACTGAACCATCGCACTGCCCAAATCCCCGTAGAGGAATCCAGAATTTCAGCAAAAATAGAGTTTTGGATTTCTTTTCTTTTTTTACATTACAGAGGTTTTGGTATCTACTTACAAAGCCGTTGGCTTTGTCTAATTGAATGCTGACAGCTGAGGCAAACAATCAAGCAGTAAAGAGTATTTGGAGCTAATACTACTAAATGTATGATATAACCAAGGCAAGCATAACAGCCTTCTTTAACCAGGTGCCCTCCAGATGTATTTTTAGAATTCCCAACCAAATAAATTGATGACATTGCCTGGAAATTCTGGGAATTGATGTTCAGCATATCTGAGCAACCTCCATTTAGGAAAAACCACATTATAGATTAAATATATTTGCGCTTGTTACCACATCACAAGTGAGTACTTGTAACTCGTAATCATTCAAAATTAGAATATTATTCTTCAGCTTGATCAGTTTTTATGGCGTATATTATACAAAAACATTTGACATAAAACAAACCAGCTCTTAAGAATAGTTAACATTTCTAAACGGACAATATGCTTTCTGATTTATCTTGCTTTCCAACAAGTAATTTCAAAAATTAATAAATAGCATCCACTTAGCCTTTATTAATATTACATCCTTTCTTTATTCATAACTGGGTTAACATAATGAGTTCCACAACAATCCATCTTCTGTGTAGCAAGAAGAAATGTATGGCCAGATTTACCCCTCCCCCCTCCGGCTTTGGAGATTATTTCCATTCTTTTAGCAGACAAAAAAATCCATAATAATTTCCATGTCTGACTATTTTTACATAATCTTTCAAATAATCAAGTAAGATTACTTACAGTTACATGAGAAAGTTTATATTATGATGATTTGGATATAGGTTGTAGCAGATGTCAGTTCTACCAAAAAGCTGAATTTAACATTTCCAGTGTATATATTTCCAAAGCATAAATCTGATATTCATTTGTTCGTTCATCCAGTTAAGCTAGATCATAGCCCCATGCTTATTGTACAAAACAAATGCACCTCTTCTGGGTATAATTCTTTCTTTAAATTTTACATCTTTTTTTTAATGCAAAAATACCTACTGTGTTTCCCCGAAAATAAGACCCTGTCTTATATTTTTTTGAACCCCGAAATAAGCACTTGGCCTTATTTTCAGGGAGAACTTATTATTTTGGTACTTGGAGCAAAATGGGGCTCCTCTTGCTGTCTTACCTTATTTCCAGCTCTGTCTCCCTAACCAGAGGAAATCGGGACTGGCTGCGCATGTGATTCAATATTTTCGGGTAGGCCTTATTTTGGGGGGCGGGGCTATTTTTAAGAGGGCCTTATTTTAGTGCATGCACTCAAAAGCCAAATTGGGGTTATTACCAGGAGAGGTCTTATTTTCGGGGAAACACAGTATATCCAAAACAATAAATATTCATGCTTCCTTTGTTTATAATCACTACTAAAATTCAGCTAAATGCTGCAATGAGATATTAATTCAGTATAATCGTGGAAATGCCTGAGAAGAGAGCGGTCAGTTTTCAGAAAATTAAACGGGTGGCCACAATTAATGCCCTATCCCTTTTGTTACAAGTATGTGTGTACAACATATAATAGAAAACTGTAAATTGTCAATTCCAGATGAGTACTTGTTTGTTAAAAACAATTATCTGGTCTCTAAAAAAAAATAATCTGCCAAATAACCATCACCCATCAAACTTGTCAAGCATGGAAAAACTCACACTTTGTATACACCCTGTTCAGCGTGCCTCTGCTTGTATATGCCATTTCTAAGAACATTTGAAACAGACTGATATGTTTTTCTAGCAGATTCAAAAGATGGCCCTGCAAAAGAGTTTCCATTAGATCTGGCTGCATGCGTAACTGTAATCTCATTTAACTAAAAGTTTATTGATCTCCAAAGAAAGTATCAGCTGAGGTTTTTTTGTGTGGGTAAATTAGCCTACAGAGGGTTTTTTTTAAAGGACTTTAGATACTTGTTAGGCAAACTCACTGACGGGCATTAGACTATTAGGTTAGCATGCGTACTATATTATTGTAGTTCAGGGAGTGCATTTTATGCATTTAAACAAATAAACTGACCATTTAAAACATAAATCTGAAGCTACTTAAGACTGTCCTATACAGATCAAGTCCAGTTGCACTTGAGATTTAGGTGAAAGAGTGGGATATAATTATAGTTTTGATTAAGTGGTATTGAGCTTAGAGGCAGAGACGGAAGAACTGATTATTCCTTTGGCATTTTTGATTTGACTTCAAGAAACCCAACTCGCTACACTAATGAAACTATATTGGTGGTTTAAAAGGGCAATTGTTGGTCTGACTTCAGTTCTTACTCAAAACGTTTCCCCAATCTTCCTAAAACATTGCACTTAGGTTAGAATTTTATAGCCGTGTAGGTTACCAGACTCTCAATTCTGTGTGTTTCCTATGTTTTTGCCGTATAGTGGATTAATGGGGAAGCTAAACATTAGAAGCGAGCAGCCATCAGCAAATGCAAGATCATAATTAGTTTAGCTGACGAGGGCCTCTGATAGCGCTTACATCTGGATGAAAAAATTACCCTATAGGGAACTGGCTGATCACCAGGTCTTTTTAGTGATACATTGCGAAACACCCGATGAATCAAATGCCCTTTCTATGCCAAGAAAGTGTTCCATGCTCCAAGCCAAAATTATGTCTGCAAAAAGCTTTCCATTTGAAATGTATCAGAGTACAATTATAACCATTGTACTTTCTTGGCACCGGCATTCCTTCCCTACAGTACGGAGTAAAATTAAACGAATTGCTTAAATTTGAGGAAACCTTGAAATTTGGATTTACAAGGTTAGTAATTTTTTAATTTAGAACAAAATCGGGTTTTTTTTTTCTCCACTGAAACGGTTCGCCCTTCCACAGTTGTGCAAAATGAAGAAAACAAACTTGAAAAGTTTTGCTTTCCTTCAAAGGGGGAGAAATAGCCACGTCGTAATTATTAACAGTTATGTCTAATAAAGTCAGCCTGCAATGCTTTATTTTGCTGTATTCTTCTTCTATGAAACTCTCTTCACTAGATTGAATGATATCTTTATACGCCAGAAGAAATCTAACAGATCTTTCTCGGTTGCGGGATTAAGAAAGCTGTGGAATTTAATCACACCCTCATTTATGTCCGCTTTGCATTCCTAAAAGTATGCTTTACACCATCTGCTGATGAGACTACACCTTCATAGTAGTAAATTTGAGCCATGCTTTCGGTGGGCTTTAGGAAATAAAAAAGCAGCATATGTGATTTTTATAATTACGTTAGCCTGTAATTTAACACTTTGCATCTTGTTAAAGAAATAGAAAGACTTTCTAAGAACCGAAATAAGGCTAAATGCAAACTGAAATTAATTGGAAAGAATTTTTATTTATGTTTTAAGTGTGTTGTTAATGATCAGACCATTAAAATAACTCAAAATCCAGGGTGGGAAAATACGTAAGAACAACTCTAAAAATATATATGTTAAAATTCAAGGCACCAAATCTGTTCATTAAAAGGCACAAATTCGGTATTTTACCAAATTAAAACATCAGAGGAAAACAAAAGTATTTGTGTTTTGCACACTTGACCCCTTAGTGCAGGGTAAATTGTCAAGAAAATCAGCATTATGTGCAGTATAATGTAATTTTATACCATCAAGCTAAGTAGAAAACTGTTGTGTACGTTTGTCATATTTACAGATCACGTGACTAACCTTTGACATTTTTTTTCCCCTTCCTTTCTTTTTTCCGTCCCCAATTTTAGAGACGTAGAGGCTCGGGTGTATTTTGTGCCAATTGCCTGACCACAAAGACCTCACTCTGGCGAAAGAACGCAAATGGAGGATATGTCTGCAATGCGTGTGGTCTCTACCAGAAGCTTCATTCGGTAGGAAGAACTTGCTTGTTTTATATTGGGAAGGTTTTCAGCAACTCAGCTGAAGTTGGGCAGCTGTGGTTAATTTCCTAACTGCACATTTTCTTCAGTGTGGTCACTCCAGAATCAGATGTGATTCATTATGGAAGATGCTGATATGCCATAGAGAGGGGAATCAGTATTGGAGATGCCCAACAAGGCATTTATTTACTTGGAGACAAAACAAAGAATGAAAATGGAGCTATTTCCTTCTTTCACACAAGAAGTGCACAGAATTATGTCGAAAAAGAACATTTCAAGATTCCTTTCTTCCCATGACGGAGAAGCTGATAGTGCAGCTTGAAGCTTATGACAAGTTCAGTTCCTAGTCCCAAAGTTTCTTTTTCGGAGGAGGCAACTGGACTTTCTGGTGTTTCTTTGAAGACGTTTCGCTCCTTATCCAAGGAGCTTCTTCAGCTCTCTCGGATAAGAAGCGAAACATCTTCAAGGAAAAACCAGAAAGTCCAGTTGCCTCTTGAAAAAGCACCTTTGGGAGAACTGTGACCTAGATGACTGAGAATCTCCATTCAGGACATTCCTAGTATCTCCAGGTTGATTTGGAAACCTGGAAGCAGCCAACCAGTCATATAGAAAGTATTAAGCTTAAAAGGATGAATATTCTAACTCTAATTCAAGACAACTCTTTATGTCTCTAATTGAAAGGAAACATATAAGGAAATATAAATATGCATGAATTGAGGGCTAATTATTTTCTCCCTCTATTCCCAAAATACCCCGAAGTCTTGCTGAGCTCCTTATCATGGTGGGGGGAGAGATTGTGTTTCTTGGGAGAGTTGAGTGAAGGACCCTGGGAATGTATGCCAGGTTTATATAACCCCAGGATACTCCCAGAAAGATCACCCAAAGTATAAAGATAATCCCAGATCATTAGGGATAGAATTTATCTGTATGGTTGTTAAGAGTGACACTGACTTGAAGGTAATTAATTAATCTCCCAGGTGGTCTCAAAGAGAAGAAGAAGTAACATTATACTGACCAGATTTTTCCCATGGGTGGGTTCCAGATCCTGCTACTGCTGGTTCAGTTAGGGATGCGCTACGGGCTCGCGGGCGCTTGGCGCGCAGGTACAGTACTAGAAAACAAGATGGTGGCACCTATGGTGCTGCCAAGAGAACCGGCTCGGGGGCGTGACAGGCCCAGGTCGCTGCAGGTTCCAATGAACTGGGCCGCCAAGTTGCTAACAGTTCCATAGCACCGGTCCAAACCGGTAGGAACCCACCTCTGGTTTTTCCCATGGTTTTCCTAAGCATTGTAATTATCCTGGGGTTTATACTATATAAATAGCTACCTCCAAGATGAACATGAATTATATAAAGAGTGATATTATAAAACAGGGTATACCTTTTGGTGTATATCAGTGCCACCTTTCTGATTAAACATCTAAATGGTACCAAGATTTCCTTCCCTCTTAGCCCTAAGTTTATTTTCATGAAACTACTCTGCCAATTTAGACAGTCTATGCTGAGCTTCCACTTATTTCAGCCTATTTTTGCAGCCGTATATTGAATAAGCCAGCCTTGAGTTTGGTTGCTGCTGATGGCATCATTATGCCATCATTATCATCATTACGTTAATGGATCTGATCCCTGGCTTAAAATCAGAAAGGCAGGAAAAGCTTCAGGAAGTTTTCTGTTTCTGATTTAAATTGATCTGATACTTGAGTAAAGAATATGGTTGAATTCAGCTATTAGCTGGCTTAAACAAGTGTCTCTCAACCTTAGCAACTGAGGGGGAAAAAACTGGCCTAAAGTAATCTATGGATCAACATTCAGTTTTTTACTAGTTTTCACACTTCATGAAGTTTCTATTCATTTATTTTTAAAAGGTCTTGGCTTATTTCAGTTGTGATACTGTGTCATACATTAGCTAAAATGGAAAATTATATCTAATTAACCTCAAATGGGTTGCAACATGTAAAGAGGGAAAAAAAGAGCCAAACAAAACAAAGATAAGAGCACACAGCTCGTTTATATTTTGATTTTTCATAAATACTTTTTGTTTGTTTCTTTGTTTGAACTGGGCCAGAAGGTTTTATTCATTAAGCAAATTTATATGGCTGCCCCGCTCACACACAGTGACTCCAGATAGCTTAAAATTTTTTTTTTTAATCAGAAGCATAAAAGCCATACAATCTCACTTCTTCTATATTGGTAACAACCAGGGGTGAAATCCTACCGGTTCGGCCCGGTTCTATAGAGTAGGTTGCAAGCAGCTGGTGACGTCATAGAAC